>CAJUYG010004390.1:0-16925 GCA_910591675.1 Galerucella calmariensis
AATTCTACTTGTTAGTTGGAAGCAGCAAGAACTTGGTTTTCTGAAAAATAAGAAAAGAATATTAGCACATTCATACTCGAAACAATGAAAACATACGCTTTATCTAATCATTAATCCAATATCAGATTGAGAAAAATGTGTTTCTTGGGCCTCCCTATATATTTGGAAGATTCCAAGCTAAACGCTAGAAGCCAAAAATATTTTTTGTCTATTTCAACCTATATTTCTAGAACTAAATAATTTATGTTTTGGGAAAAAACACCCACAAAACTGTTCTTGATACCCGTTATTAAAGTTTCGTGAGAATATTATATCTGGAGCATCAAATTTGTGTCAAAAAACACAAAACCCGAAATAATATAGATATTAGCGTCACTTATGGTTACGTAGTGTTTGACAAAAATTTCATCTAATATTCCAAAAACTAGGATAACGTATTATTTGTCGTTATTAAGGTAAGCAAATTATCTATCATTTTGTATGAGTGTTTCCTGTATTTAGACCCATTGTGTTTGGAACCCCCACGCAATGACTCCCTAAATCTGGATTATAATTATAAACTGCATGATTCTACAACGTTTACCTAGATCGTTAATGCATTTATAACATTTAGTCCAGATAAAAAAATTGCTACCTTACGAGGGATCGTTTAATCGTCAGTTGACATAGTAACTCCTTCGACAAGAATACACAGGTAATAAATTGTTATCTTCTATAATATTCCATGCGGTGTATTCATTTTTTGTGGTGAATTTTTTGAAAAATCAAAAAGTCGATCAATATTTGGAAGTTTAATACTGGAAAAAATGTGTTGCAAAATGTGAAATAATAGTATATCATACAACGATCACGTATTAATAACTATTACAAGTATGTGGCACACGCTATTTTTTCCACATCTAATAAATCATGAATAACTATATTATATACAGTTTCGGCAAATAATCATGTTTCTTGTAGCCATTCTGTAAGTGAAAGAGAGAATATTATATAACAACAGGGAGACAATGTAGTATTCCCCTCTCCGGAGAGTGTATCGAGTCCACTCGAGTCTAGAGTAGTGGATCTTTCATGGAGGAGAAGTATTTTGTTCCTTCTTGGAAATGTAGAATATTATGTACGGTACCCTTCAGAATAAACAACATTATCGAAATAGAAGATGCTTATAATAGTTTTTTATGTACCAAGGACAAGAAACTGTCTATTATAGTGGAGTCTGGCCGAGCAAGAAGGCGAGACCATAGACAGTTCTTCGCCGAGGTGCATATTACATTTTTCCGTCGACCTCTACATACCTTTTAGGAAAGTGAGCACTCCCCTGTTTGCTGGCCTCGGCTACTTCCCACTCTTCAAACTACAGCCTGGATCATTATTTTAATAAATTTGAACAAGATATATTCTAATTTGAAGTGTATTTATACTGAAAAATTAAATCAATCTCGAATATGAATATTAAACGTACACTTTTTTCTTATTCTTTTGGGAATCAAACCACTTTGGGAATCAAACCACAATAATGTTTTTTATTTTTTTTTTCGACGTTTTGGTAGCGTTCCAGCTACCGTTGTCAAGATTAACTAGTAATAAAATTAATAAAATAATTTTTGGTCAGATAGATAGATAGATCAATTATTCACAACTGATAATTCTTCATGTTGGGGGCGCTTGACTTATAATGATTTAAAAAATTTATCTCCCGGTCTAGACAGACATGAAAAATCCCAAGAATATATTATATCCTGTATTGAGTTTAAATTAACCGGTAAACAAAATATTGTTAATGTGATTGACTCCGCTCGTACAGGCGAAGGTTAAATTAATTGGCTGCATAAAGTATATTTTTACAAAAACGTTTCTTGTCCAGCCTCCTCTCTCAAAAAGTTCACGAGCCGCCACTGGAGAACATTCACCAATGGATGAGTCCTGTGACCAAACTGTCACGCGACCTACCATGTCAAAGTCGAGAAACGACGAGGATGATAGTGGGAATGCTGACCACATTGTAAACAGCAAGCATATGCACACAATTGACCTAGCAAGGGTGCGGTTTCACCTATTTGGAGAAGGAAAACCGAGGACAGAGAGCTACGCAAAGGAAGCGGTATCCAGGCTGATAGGTCTAATCAAAGAAATAAAGTTAGATATTGAGCTCCAAAGTTTTTCAACGGTTTTTCAAATGGAACTTTTTCTCCAATAGGGGCTAGCCGCGTGGTATTTCAAATAACTACTCCAAGTACCCATAAAAGTATGTGGTCTCCTCAATTTTCAATTTTTATATAATTTCGGACAGATGTAATGCTACTTAAATGTATCTCAAAATATATTTATACACTCTAATTTAACAATGTTGGTTTCAATGCTACAACAAATAATTAATTGAAGAAAAATTACTTATTGATCATACCTTGTATTTAACAAGTTTATTAACTCGTAGTACAGACAGTTTGTGACAAAATAAGAACCATTCACGTTATCAGCTTTACACATGCTATAAAGTATTATTCAAACTCTCCTCTATCACCTAACCACATTTTTTTCGAATCAATTTAATATCAAAAAGCTAACAATTAAACCGTTTATCAGTTCAATAAAACCAATTTACGATCAAACTAAAATACTTTTTAACCTTTTGAACACAACATAATCTTCAATTTCCATTACTTAGTAACAACCATATCGATAACACTCTGTATATAAACAGGACTTTTAAACACCCTGTTATCATTTAGTTTTGACGTTTGATATCTTATTAAGGCGCCATATCTCTACTTAGTTGGCCACTATTAATTAAGGTGAACGCATTTTAGGTGTTAGGTCTCTAATATCTAATCTCAGTTGTCTATGGTACTAACCCATTAATGGTTGACCATCAATAGCAATTGTCTTGTGCTGGCGTCAAAAATGTGACAGATTGATTTTTAAATATTATCATTGTGTTATCTCAAACGTCCAGTTTTAGTATGTAATACACAACAAACCAATATTTTTTGTTATTCAATTAACTAAGTATTAGTTATTTTTCATAAAAATCATTAACTGGGGAATATTATGGGAAACTACCCATTTTGCTCACCATACCTTTGGTTCAAAGAGAACAAATATCACTCTCATCACAGCATATTTTCAGTTGGATTTCTTTTAATGAGTTCGGAAAAATTTGAAGCTAGCATAGTTGATGTTTATCAAAATAATAAGTTAATTACGACGTAATATAAATACTCAAGGCAAAATATAAAGTCCTGCCACTGTGTATTATGGTCTTAAGAAATACCTTCGTCAATGTTTGGCACCTATTGCTGGTATGAACTGATTTGAGCTCAGAAGGTATACGGTTGTACAATTTCTCAGTATGGAATTTGTTACTAGATCAGAGATGGGAACTGTTCAATAAACATCAAGAAGAAACTATTAGTAACTTCAGAAGAAAGGAGAAAAGAAAGAGCATCAGGACTATAAGACATATTAGAGCTAATGTTCGTCTAGGTTGAGATCAATAGAATTTGATAGATACGTTTTTTTCCTTGAATCATCGATGTATGAATATTGGAGTAACATCCACTGATACCTTAAAGACCTATTGTGCCTCTTCACTTCTCTTTCATTTTGCAAGAAAATATTGAACAGTTTAGTTTAGCTTCTTTAGGCCTACTTCACTTCTCCTCCTAGGATTCTGAAATGCTATGCAATCCGTAAGTATGTGAATAAAGGTTTCCTCTTGAATATCACATAATCTACACTCTTCTTTCTCCATTATTTTCAGCTCTTTCAGGTAGCCATTCAGGCGACAATGTCCCGTTAGATCCCCTGTTAGAACTCTTGGTGCATTCTGACTTAGTGCTTCAATGGCTGCTTGATAACATGACATGATGATGGTACTTGACTGTATCCTCCATCAACATTGAGTTTTCCCAACCTTTTTCCAAGCTACTTCCTGGTAGGCACAAAATCACCAACACCTAGACCAAAACACCACACACAGTTATGCATTTATGCTCTTTTTGTAAATGGTTATACATAATTCGAGCATATTTTCAATACATCCTGTGTAAGGTTGAAATAATACCCTCCTTGGTATGCGTCATCGATTGTTAATGTCTTTCTAACACATTATGTAGGAAGAAATGGAAAAAAAGGCATGTCTGTGATTAATCCCAATCAAAATATCACAATAATGAACTGTCTAAATGTATTACAAACGTTAACCCTAATCTTTGACTTACAAAAATTTGATTGGTTGATGTTTAAATTACGGACAAATTCAACCTATCAATCGAGAGTTTAAAATACTATGAAGGCGTTACTTTCGTAGCTGCAATAAGTCTTACGTCTTTTTCTACTGTCACACTGACAGTTCTCCACAGGTCTGTACTTTGTTGTTTACGGTAAATTATTATTCATGAAAAGTGAATATTAATCTTATTGTTTTATTTATATGAATAATACAAAAATATGCATGAGTACACGGAAAAACATCAGTGTTTTGAAAGTTCTCAAGTATTTTCAGTTAAAAAAAGAAGCTGGTAATTATTAATTGCATAGCCTCTTCGAATTTGGCTAAATACAATCCTGATGATCTTATTTATCAAATTTAAGGTTAGCTGTATGTCAAAATAGCAAATAATATAAACGACATGCCGAAAAACCGGATATACGTCACAATCGATTATGCACACCAAGAAGGGTATTATCTTAACTATACAGGGTGATTCATTAGTGCGATAAAGTCCAATATCTTGTAAACAGTTGAAGATATTCGAATGAAATTTCGACTGATTGTAGCCAGCCCAGAGGCCCATATTTTAAAATTAGTGGCAATAGTACAGCGTGTTCCAGAACGCCGTGCCAGATCAAAGTTATATTTTTTTAAATGGGACACCCTGTATTTTACTTCAAATTTGAATTCTGCTTGACTTCGCTATTACAATGATATAATATTGTAATGGGTTATACAGCGTATTTAAAAAGTTCTGACCAATTGTTCTTGTTAATCGTAATGACTTCAACGCCCTGTATACTTTAAACTGCACAATTTAAAATTAATCTTTTATAGCCATACGTCTATGATAGTCATCTAGTACTATTATTCAATCGAACTGATTCGATATCTAAGAAACCGTATACAGGGCGAGCCCAAACTCGAATACATTGGTTTCACAATTTTTTCAAATGGATCACCCTGTATTTTATATCGGTAAATGGAAGTTACTTTACTATACTTCAAAATTTATTCAGTATTCCCTATACCCAAACTGAATGTTTTTTGTGATATTTCTATTTTATTGTTAAAAAAAGCCAACAATAATAAATTTACTCATACTTATTTATTAACAGCTATACTAAAATTTCGAAAAAATCAACAACAAAGTTATAAAAGATGCTTAAAGTGACCACCCTCTAAATTTATACAGGCTTGGAGACGGTCTTTGCACATTAACATTTTGAAACGCCTGCCTTATTCTAGTTTTCATATCGACTGGTGTAGTAGCAGGTAATTGGTTCACCTGTTCTTTAATAAAATCCCAATGGAAAAGATCTGCTTCATTCTACTCCGGTGATCTTGGTGCCCAAAGAACTGGTACTGCTCGTCCTATTCACCTTTTTGGAAACATATCATTCAATTGTCCCTGAATGAGCGCGTTATGGTGAGCGGTCATGAAAATACCAAATTTGTTGACGTGTACGGAGGGGAAAGTCTTCAAGCAGAAATGGTAAATGATTTTCCAGGAAATATTAATAAACATCTCTATTTACCGTATTTACCTCGCCACCAAACGTATGGGGTTCGTATGGTGATTCTCAATAACTGCTAGTAAAACATTCATTGTAGCTTCTTCTGTAATGACAGTTTTAGTTCTTTGTTCCTTCTCATACATCACCGATCCAGTGTGATTGAATCTTTCTAATAATCTTTCAAAAGCAATTTTTTTTGGTTGTCGGCGTTCTGGATGACATTCGTTATTAATTCTCATTACCAGTAGATAACTTTTTGTACTCTCGCCTAAAATCCACAACATATCTATCAAGTTTTCTCTTATTTTTTGGGAATCAACCGAAACGTCGAAATAAAAAATTGAAAACATTATTGTGGTTTGATTCCCAAAAAATTAGGGAAAACAGAATAAGTAATGCCACAAGGAACTTACAGAAGATATATCTATCAAGATTTCACGGGAGAAATTCATTTTATTTGAAAATGCTATGACAAATGTCATAAATTTAACAAACGAATTAGCACAACGTAAATGTTTGTTGATATTTCAGAGCCTATTTACTACCAACCTAATTACTAAGAACGCTAATGATGATATGGTTCTAATTTGACTATTTAGAAGAGCTACCTAAGAAACCTTATCCTTCTGCATGTGTGGTGGTACTGTTATCGAAATTTTAAAACCTTTTTTTGAGTTAACACACTTTCCTTACATGTGAATTGTTGTGAATACATTTTATTATCTGCTTTTCATTTATTTTTTTTATCGGAAATACAATTTTTAATAACAAAATAGAAATATCACAAAAACTATTCAGTTTGGGTATAGGGAATACTCAATAAATTTTGAAGTATAGTAAAGTAACTTCCATTTACCGATATAAAATGCAGGGTGATCCATTTAAGAAAATTGTGAAACCAATGTATTCGAGTTTGGGCTCGCCCTGTATACGGTTTCTTTGATATCGAATCAGTTCGATTGAATTGTAGTACTAGACGACTATCATAGACGTATAGCTATAAAAGATTAATTTTAAATTGTGCAGTTTAAAGTATACAGGGCGTTGAAGTCATTACGATTTACAAGAACAATTGGTCAGAACTTTTTAAATACGCTGTATAACCCATCACAATATTATATCATTGTAATAGCGAAGTCAAGCAGAATTCAAATTTGAAGTAAAATACAGGGTGTCCCATTTAAAAAAATTTAACTTTGATCTGGCACGGCGTTCTGGAACACGCTGTACTATTGCCACTAATTTTAAAATATGAGCCTCTAGGCTGGCTACAATCAGTCAAAATTTCATTTAAATATCTTCAACCATTTACAAGATATTGGACTTTATCGCACTAATGAATCACCCTGTATAGTACATGCAATAGCCTTCTTGGTGTGCGTCATCGTTTGTGACGATATCCGATTTTTGGGTATGTTGTTTATTTTATTTGCTATTTCGACATATAGCTAACCTTAAATTTGATAGATAGAATAATCAGGATCGTATTCAGCCAAATTCGAAAAGGTTATGAAATTAATAATTACCATTATTTTTCTAGCTGGAAATACCTGAAAACTTCCAAATTGCTGAGGTTTTTTAGTGTATCTGGGCATATTTTTGTATTATTCTAATAAATATAACAATAAGATTAATATTCACTTTTCATGAATAATAGTTCACCATGAACAACAGATTATAGACCTGACGAGAACTATCAGTGGGACATTAGAAAAAGATGTAAGACACATTGCCGGTACGAAAGGTACGTCTGCATCCTATTTTTAAAGTTGTAATTTCTTCCAATTGATAGGTCGCGCTTACGCCTAATCTAAACATCAACTTATCAATTTTTGTAAGTCAAAGATCAGAGTTAACCTTTGTAATACATTAAAACGGTTCATTATTGTGATATTTTAATCAGAATTAATCACAGACTTGCCTTTTTTCCATACCTTCCAACGTAATGTGTTAGAAGGACATTGAAAAACAATTACAGATCTACCCAATTTTTTGCGACTCTTTATTTTATAAAAAACGATCTTCGTATTTAATCGCTTGGTAAATGTAAACGTTAAAAGAGAAAACGTGTCTTTATGATTTAACCGCTGTTGCCGCAAAGCTAAATAGTACTAGTCTGTCCATATTACAAATTGGAACCACATATATCCGCCACTAAAAACGAATTGTCGGCTATTATAACACTAATAGATGTCACTTAAAACATCGCTTGTTGGTTTGTAGTTTATTTCTGATATAAATTCTCAATGGACGATTAATTGTGTAATTTGTAAACCGTCCTCATGGCGTATTAGTGCTTCTTTTAGGTGCCCGGATTGTTTATTTGTTTATTGTTGCTGTGAGAAGTTATTCTTGATTAATTACGGGACAGTACAAAGTTTATATGTAACAATATGAGACGGTATATCACTCAGACAATATAAAACTGGAAAACTGGAGCTATATATCTTTCGTGGCGTTTATTATACCGATAAAAATATACTGTTGTAAAATTGTAGTACTACTGAAGATAGGTGGAAGGAAGATGTAGCTGTAAGTTGAAAACAATTTGAAGACAATTTATAACTCTCCAAAATTATTGGTTTGAAATAATGTAGCTTTGCTGAAGAATCTCGCAACAAGGATAAAGGTGGGGTTATGAATTTCTAGGACGATGAATAAGACGTTATTCTGCATATTTTAAAGCAAATGTCAAATGTATTTAATGTCAGCGTTCAGCATGATATTGATATTCTTGAATTATCAATCTATGTAGGAGGATATTTCACTAAAAAGCTTATTTTTTTCTCTTTTCGGAAATAATAGCAAAGTAGCTCTTCAATATAAAATGTTTCATGGAATATCAGTTTAACTTTTATACATTAAATTGTACCTTTACTAGTGTACGGATGATATGACCTTGTAAGTTCTTGAGTTCGAACAAAAAATAATGGTAGGCATCAAAAACAACAACCATATCATTATTTATGTACAAATTGTCGCAACTGATACTTATTTCAAATTTAGCACGAAGTTTACAGATAAATTAATAATAATATCATATTTATTGGAAAACAACCAATCAAAATCTCAATGTTAGTTAGATATGATGGAAGCAAACGTTGCGATGACGAGGCTGCTTATATTTTTATATCCTGAATGCCAACATATAAGTAGATCTAAAGTGACAAGATTAGTATGTTCAGGAAAACCGTAAGACATTCAAGAAATTATGGTATTTGTGGACAGTCTATATTCGTATAAAGTTCAAAATCTTCAAGAATTGGCTGAGGTTCTAATAGATGATTACAATCTTCTGAAACAGCTGCAGAGAAATTCAGGATGCAAAACAATTTCTCGGTGATAAATATTTTGGTTCACTCCAAAATTATACCTGAAATGAATCGATTATTTGCCAATATGAACGTATTGGAATTTCAAATTGAGATTAAGATGAAGTACTTTCTACCATATTGATTAATAACCTCACTTTTTCTCCCATATGGATTTTATTCTTCACTTTGTTTATCTCTAGAAATCTAGAATATTTGGAGCGTGGGTTTTGTCCTTTCAACGTTGTTAAAACTGTGATTCGGATGATTTTAATCTAGTGATAAAATGTTTCAACCGCCTTCTAATAAACAAATGAAAATCGCTCAATTAAAATAAATTTTATTGGAATTTATGAGATATGTTGTAGGGACCGAATGTTTTCGGTGTGTAGTGGAAGGTGGAGAGGTCATCTATGCATTTCATGGAAAAATCTTTCCAATTCACGAATGCTCCCAATAGGGCACTAGCATAAATTTTGCTATTGGTTGGAATTGACGCTTTATCAGGTCTCCTAACACCTTGCATGCCTATTTTTTCAAAAAAATATAAACTTTACTTTTAAAACGACTTTAAAATTCATAAAATTTTAAAGTCCGCCAAAACGCGCTTTACGTCATAAAGATGGCTGCCCCATGCAGTGACGTCATTTGTTTACGTTCTTATTCGAGTATCACGCTCTGAGTTCTAATTTGTTTCTGAAAGCTTTCAAAATGGATAAAGCCAAAAAAAAGCTTTGGATTCCAAGTATTTCATTGTTTCATAGTGTAATCAACGTCTATTAAAACTCTAGACAAAATATTTGTTACTTTACCTGGTTGCGCAAGCAAAAATACACTTAAGAAGACGGTATTTCGACAAATACTACTACTTTTGTTTGTGGAGACCATTTTAATGTAAGTACCTACTTCTATGCTGGTAATTTTCATTCTTAAATAGTTTGAGGTTATGTACCTATATATCTAGGAATCAACCACAAAAACAATATTTTCTCACGACCACACATCGAAATATGGTTGGTATATATTATATATAATACATAGTTCAAGTCGTACTTACGATAATGCTTTAACTCCTCTTATTTTCTCTGCATTCAAGCAGCTGTTTGACTTCATAAATTCAGCAGCATAATAATGAGTCGATCTACTTTGGGCAAGTTATCAGTTTGTGCTTTTACAAAACCTTCGCTAGCCATATCTTTACTCACAAAAAATGAAAGAATCGTTACTGAACACTGAACTAGTAAATAAAATATTTTCTTCTAAAAGTTTTAAAGTATCCTCGGAAATATCGAATATTTATGTCCACTTTCCACTTTACGTTGACTTTTATAAATAAAAAAAAAGCACACACAAACACGTAATGGTCTCAAAAATGATATTTTTACGTCTATGAAGCAATTGATAGTTGATTAAAATACAATATAAACTCTACAGAACTAAACAGAACCTACTGCAATACCGGCCGTATTGACAAAAGTAAACAAACATGAGATATGACATCACACGTATCATCGGTAGCGTTCGGAAATCCTCGGGTGATGGTGAGAAAGTGCATTGAAAGTTGAATTTTATTTCAAAATTTTGAAGTAATTTCCAATGGAAACTGGTTTATTTCCTATTACTAGTAATTTTTGATATCAACTTTACTATTATCAATTAATATCTAAGCAAAATATGATATATGCGTGTACTCTATTGTACACTGATGCTTTCAAGATGGAAAAAATTAAAGCCTTTGTCATTGCACCAACCAAGTCTATTAAAATCATATTACCACTTGATGCGAGTGTCTTCACTGGTGAGTTATACGAAATTTATTGAGCAGTGCGTTTTGCGAGTCATGATGATTCCCAACAGTTTCTAATAACCACTGACTGACTCTCTAAGTTCCATTGAAAGTCTCTAGCATATTTTCCCCACAAACTACTTGGTGCAAATCAGCTACATGAGGCTCATATAACTGTCAAATTCATGCGGGACCCCCTACGTTGGAATTCCTGGATATGAACAGGCAGGTACAGAAGCAAGGGATGCAATCCAGGACCTCAATTCTAACACAGTCTTAAAAGTTTCTGTATCGGTTGCAAAAAACTTCATAAAACATCAATTTATAAAAACTGGCATCAATCTATAAATACTGGCAAGATTCTTGGACTAAATTAAACTCTAAGCTTCGCGGAATGAAGAAATAGACGTGAGCCTCTGGAGATCACTTCCGATGGAATGAAGAGAGCAAACGATCTTATCGTACCTTAGAATCGAAAATACAAAATTCTCTCACGACTATCTGATGTCCCATTCCACGGTGCATTCCAGCAGCAACCAGCATGTACTGTTGGAATTGAGAATGCAGTTCCGGCTTCAGAGGCAAACACATAGCATTCCCAACCAAATAACGAGAGACACTTGGTGAAAATTTTTCAAAGTCCATACAGATGCTAAATAAAATTCTTATGATGTTATATTTTCAAAAATTCACCAGTGTAATTTGATTGATCATGTTTGTAACTATAGGATTTTTACGATAAAAAGTTATTTTCAGTTACTTCCCTGTTTATCAGAATAAATATTAATTTACCAACCGTAAATACAATTTATCCTTAACAGCCAGGGCAATTTACAGCTAACCGGTTGGCAAAACTTCAAGACGTTGTCAGATCAACTGGTAAAATTCCCCAGTTTGTTTTGACGTTTATTGACATTCGATCATCGTCTAATATTTACAAGTTTTTTCGGTGCTTACTTCTTCAAGATTAAAAAAAAACAGTTATTTTCATAACTAATCATTCAGACATATTTGCAGTATATAGTTGATAAAATGTCGAGGCAGCTGAACAGTAAATGTCAGTAGATGGTAACATCTTTGTTAAGCAATTTTGAACGAAAATGCCGAAATGGGGGCCCGCTTCTCCCGCTTACTGCTATCAGAGAAGTGAGTAATTTTATATATGTATATTATGTATCTAACATCAGATTGACTTCTCTACTTTTCGTTAGGTAAATAAAAAAACTACAGCCTGGCAACATCACAATATTTTGTTTTGCAACGGCATCGTCTTTTTATCGTAAATGTAATTGTCGTTTATATTCTTGCATAGCGCTAATAATCCTAGGGATTGATGCGCATCATATACATATTTAAAAAAAGGATCTTTGTAATTTGTAACATATCGGCTAAAATGTAAAAATACTGATTTTTGTATTGTTGTATGCAAGGTTGATTTGAGAAAATAAATGCACACTTATCAAATGAATTATTGACAAAAAGAGAATTTCTTACCAAAATGTATCATGGTTTCCACATATCTAATTGTGATAAATTTAAAAAAAAATCTTACCAACTAATTAATACGCCAATTCTTCTTTCGGAAACTGTTTTAAATTACGTGTGGGCGGACAAAACAATGTGTGCTCGAATCAACGGAATTGCCTAGAAGATATTATATTTCAACTTGAGATACACTAAGTTTAATAAGGGCTGAGGTACCATGAGGGTGGTAAGCGCCTTAAGCGCTCGCTAACGAGAACTTGAAAGGGTTAGTAATGGTCTCGTGATAAAGTCGGCACCTTTGAATTTGTCCTTTTCGTAAATATATTGACTTTTTCACTGGAGGGGGAATGGAAGAATCAAGCTCGAAAGAGTTACATTGATTTCCACATTTTTCATTCCTAGCCCTTAGGTATTGGTCAGGTATCTTATTTGAAACAAAAAGTAATGAAGATTTTTGAATTTCAAATGGACATTATTATACACATGTTTCTTCAAGCAAAATATACACTGTGTTGATGAAGTATGGAAAAAATGTATTTTATGTCAAACAAAAGCAAACAATAGGCCATTTTAGTGAATTTGCTTGGTTCATTTGAAAGTATTTTTTAAGAAAATGTCAAAATATTTTTTTAGCACACTTTTTTCAATAAAATGATCAAGAGTACGTCAAGTAAGCACTCGCTTGTAATGTGTCACACACCTCTTCTTACGGTGTAACGTTACAGGTTAACCCACGGGTCACAGTTCTTAGCCGAGGCCAGCAAACAGGTCACAACATACTTTCCTAAAAGGTATGTAGAGGTCGACGGAAAAATGTGGGGGAAAGGTCGCCTATGTTGGCATACTTAACTTTAATGCTATCTAATCTGCTTATTTGTAGTCGAAACATTTGCTGTTTTGACTGTGTACATTCTGTATATAACAGCTATTGATAATAGTCAATCAAATGATAATAAAGTGATTTTTTTTTCGCACAGCAATGATATGGAAAATTATTAATCTATGCCATCATAGGACCATACCAGGACCTATGATGTCATACCCCTTAAAAGTTTAATACTCGATTCAAAAGTAGTTTTATTTAAACAGGAGTGACAAAATAATAAACATTCTCCTAAGCGTTGAGAAAACAATGTAGCAAAATGAATATTCTTGAATTTCAACGTAACAGATTCCCATGATGGCATACCCCGCATACACTGTCGCTTATGACGGCATGGTATGCCATCATAGGTAACCGCGCAATATGCCATCAAAATACTTCCTCCACAAGAACATAACCTCAAAACAACCACACACGTACAAGCACATGAAACACCCAAACTCCCCACTGCAGGATTTATTCGTGTAGATAACATATGACAAGTACAATATGATATTTATTAGTCGATTTCCTTTTTCTTCCAAAAAAACAAAAACAGAAATACTCCTCTACAGGCACCGATACTACACATAGACGTAGTGTAATACAAATATGTATCTGCAGCACCACAGACTAGAGACTATGAACAAATACATTTATATTTACAGCCGGCATGCCATCATGTGCACCCTGCCATCATAGGCGACTTTCCTCTAATATGTTCCATGGCCAAGAGCTATATTGTCTCTCCTACTTACTCCACTATTATACACATAGATTCAAAAGTTTTGCATCACCCCAAATCTCCGAAAAAAAATGTGTTCATTATAAATGGATCAGAGATCAATCAAATAATTAGTTTCAATAAAAAAAAACGTGTATATTTGTCAAAAATTTTTATTATCCAATAATAAACTTGCTTTAAACATAAAAAGTATTCTTAGAAATTAAATAAATTAAATACAAATTGATTCTTTTTAAAGTAAAGCTTAAGTAAGAACCTGCATGAGAACTTTTAATAAAGAGTATTTTCACATCTAGAATTTATGCAAGCTTGAAGTCGCCTGCCCATGCTGTTTACCAAATTATTGATATTCTGATGTTGAGGAACATTTCGCCATTCTTCTTGGGCCGCATGAACAAGCTCTTGTACACTCCTGGGTACAGGAGTACACTTCTGCGTGCTGTCACTGCCCTGGCAAGCATGTCCCAAGCATGTTCTATGGGATTCATGTCAGGAGATAGGGCAGGCCAGTTCAAACGATTGATCCCTTCAGTTTCAAGATACTCATTTACAGCTCTGGTCCGATGAGGTCGGGCGTTATCGTCCATAAAAACGAAGCAATTGCCAACAGCTGCGCGCCATAGTCTCACGTGAGGATGTAGAATCTCTCTGAGATACCTATCACCAGTCATCGTTCTCTCCACATGAATTAATTCTGTGCGATCATTCAACATGATACCAGCCCAAAACATAGCACTTCCTCCTCTGAAGGGCGGCACGGGGCGAGCATGGGCAAGCTGAGCAACTCTCGTTGGATCCCGCCACACACGTATTCGATGGCTATCTTGTACCAAACAAATCCTTGTCTCGTCGGAAAAAAACACCGAATTCCAAAATTCTTCAGGCAAGGCCGCGTGTTCTTGAGCCCACTGTAGTTGGCGAACTCTGTGCTCAGCTTGTAGTCTGGGCACTCTTATTGGTCGGCGACACCTCAAACCTGTCGCAAGTATTCGTCTTCGTAATGTCGAGATTAATACTTGAACTCCCAACGCATGTCTCATATCTCTTTGGAGTGTTGGTTTTGTGATGGTCGGGTTTCTTCGGATAGTTAAGTGGATATAGTGGTTCTGCCGCTGGTTAGTAACACGCCTTCGACCGCTTCTAGGTCTATCACGAAGAGAATTGGTCTGGAGATACCGGTTCCATACACGAGACACATCAGTTTGCCAAACGCCAACTCTGTTTGCCACGAACCTTTGAGAATGACCTTCTTCAACTAAAGCCACTATTCTTGCACGGTCAATCTCACTTATGACTTGACGAATCATGTTTGCCCTTAAAATCGTAAAAATCAAATGACTTGAATGTTAAAATGATTGCACTGAAAATGTTATCTTACAAAAAGAAAAACTGTAAACATCTGTATATTGCAAAAAATATAGAACATATTGAAATGGTAAACATTGATAAACAAGCCAACAAAAAATTGTTAGCGCAACAAAATTCCTTCGCATCTGAAGAAGGTGATGCAAAACTTTTTAATCTATGTGTAGTTTTGCGTCCTCGGTGCATGAATAAATATTGAACGTATGCAAACAAAAATGAAACATCTGTTTTTATTTCCTTTTTTCTGATTACGTATCATTCGAAGGAAAAATAAAACGAAACTTATTTCCCACGTCACTAATCACAATCAGCCATCACACTCTACCTCACATTATCCTTATAAGGCCCTTTTATGCTACTAATGAAGTCGTTCAAATAAGTCGCAATATCGATGTAATTTCCTATCCATTCCATTGTTCCTTGTCCGCAAATATCGATAAGAGCGTCACAGCAAGCATTGGCCACCGTAGAAGAGACAGCAAAATCCCATTAACATCAGACTCAATTTGCAGATAACCCCCAGTAAAAGTCTTGATATTTATCGTCGTTATTGTGAAATCGTACATGGATTTCAGCTCTTTTTTTGTTAATTTACTGACATCTTCTTGTCCGTCCTATGTTTCCTGATTTTATACAGCTTTTATAGAATGGTAGATTTTTAAATAATAATTTATTTATTACGTAGATATAACATGGAGCTGTCTATGGAAAATATAATATAAATAATTATGATGTTATTGCACGAATAGATTTGGATCCAGAATTTATACTTCTATACTCTACTTTGTCCAGCTTTCGCTTCCAATTCTTGTGATTCGGGAAATGTGAAAAATCCATTGATACTCTAGTAGATGGCACGCAGGAAAAATCAACAATATAGTGCTGTCTAAGTGAAAAAACAAGGATGCGTTCGCTGCTGATGTATCAAATAATGATTTGTAACTGATAGTAAGATTAGCCTACTTGTGAACTGGAATTCTTTATGGAAAATTGATTATGGTTGTAGGTACATGATATAGTACACAAACCTCGATGGAAAGCGTTGTTACCCTCACTCTTCAAAGAGAAAAAACTCTTTTCACCTTGACATGTAGTGGATAACCTCATATGGAAAAATTGGCAAGACCTGTCCTCTATCTGAACAATTCTGTTTTTCCATTGTGGTGTCGCCACTGCACCTAAACTTAGTTTTTGCAAATAAAAGTAGTCAAATTGTGAACATTTTTTATGCTAATAAATGAAAAAAATTCAGATTAAGAATTTGAAAGATTAAAATTGTTTTAAATTAAAAATAAGCAGGAAGTGCATTGTTGGAAATTATGACAGGGCGGATGTAATTTGGACACTAAAAGATTAATGCACTTCTCACAACATGTAAACTGGGCGCCAAGACCGAAGGGTCATTTTAATCCTGTGTATTTTGGGCGCTAAGAAATAAAGAAACTAAAAAAAAAACAAGAAAACCCAGGCCCAAACCCGGTTGATCAAAGTCTAACTATGTATAAAAGTATCAGAAAATAAGAAATAGAAAACTAAAAAGAAAAACAAGAAAACCCAGGCCAAAACCCGGTTGATCAAAGTGTAACTATGTATAAAAATATCAGAAAATAAGAAATAGAAAACTATTGGGTTTTTCCAAAT
>CAJUYG010004391.1:0-16924 GCA_910591675.1 Galerucella calmariensis
AGTCTCATCGGCATCCTTCTCAAGTGGTCCCTCTACCGCCAAGCGGTATTTAATTGTGAACTAATGATATTTGTGTATAAATTATTGGTCGTAATTCGATATTCTAAATTTTCTTAAACCGTTTATCGATACTAATTTTTTTTATTGGAAAAGTAACTAATATCCATTACAACTTAATAACTGTAATATTAGATAATCGAGAGTAACGCCCGAAGACATAAATAAATATATGAGTGACGGTACTGTTATGAAATTATCGATGTAGTTGGGATAGCGTTTAACAATAGTTTCCGGTGCTCTCTTTAAAAACGTGATACACAATTATTATCTACACTCTCGACGCACGCAATAATGTTGTTATTTCATTTCCTTCAATTTCCAATTATACTTTAATTATCATACAAATGTGCATTGAGAATAAATGGAAGGATATTTATTTTACAAACATTTTGAAAATGTTAATTCCATTACTTTGAGTTTAGGTTGTATTAACTCTCCAGGCAGGAACCTGACTGGGAAAAAATGGATTTGTAACCCAAGGATCCTGAGCTGGATGTACTCTGCCAATTATCACTTATGGAGCTACTGCGTGGAGTAGTAGAACTAGCTTATTGACGATGCAAGAAAACCTCTCCAAAATCCACAGACTAGCCTGTATATTTATTACAGAAGCAATGGAAATATACCCAATGATGACCAAATAAGTTGTTCTTAGCTTCACACCACTACATATGGAGGTGGAAATTGGTGGAGAAAGGAACAAAAAAAACACCTCTTGGCTTCTTAGGAATCCAAGATGGTAGAATTCAGTAACATGAAGGATTGGGATCCGAACACCATTATCAGACTTGGAAATAATGCCATTCAATGGTATAAAGATGGTTCAAAAAGAATGGAGAAGGGACTAGGACAGAAATGTATGGGCCAAGTATCTTTCTAGAGAAAATTCCCGTTATAAAAAAGTATGCCCGGATCAATATTGATAAAATGTTGCACAGAGTTTTTGCGTTCTCTAATGGTATGGGAATGCCTAGGGAAACTAAATAAACTAGAAGAGAACCACATTCGTCAACTTACTGTGGGCTCCAGGAGACACTGGAATAGAAAGGAATGAAAAAGAAGATGAACTATAATGGGAGGGGCTGGAACCCCGAAGCAGCATTAGCTTCAATGTTATATTGTAAGAAATAGGCAATTGCATAGTCAAAAAGAAGAGAATTTGTAATTTGTAGTTAAATCGACCGGATTACACAAAAATAATTTAAATTTGGAAAATATGAGGTACACAAGGATTTTCAAGGTGTTTTAATTCGAATAAAAAGTCAAAATTAAAAAAAAGGCGGCCAAGGTACAAATTAAAAATATCAAAAAACAACATTATAAGACACAAAAGTAATTCAAATTGGAAAATATGAGATACACAGGGGTTTTTGAGGTCGCAGATTCCGAATAGAATGTCAAAATTTTCAAAAACAGAATGGCGGACGAGATGCAGATGGAAAATATCAAAAAAACTACATAATTAGAAATAAAAAGGTAGAACGTGTCGCTGGACACACGGTAGGAACTTTAGTTCCTTTTAAGCAAAAATTATGTAATACATTTAACGTTATAGATAAACAATTTGCATATTCCTCGATGGTCGACTAGTAAGCAAACCAGACTCTCACGCGGTAGACCCGGGTTCGATTCCCCGTGAAGAAGTTTTTTTTATTGTTAACTTCATTTTTAAATAATTATTCTGCTTGATATTAATAAAAACAACAGATGGACGTTTGAAATATTTAGCAGAATATTCATTATTATAGATAATAGTACGGTACCCTTCATGAGGGAGTCCGACTGGCAACATCTACTTATAACAGCATCGTATATTTAAAAAGGGAAACCGTAGCATTATACAAATTGGACAGTCAAGAACTGTACGTTTACCACAAAAAAATTAGTGGAAACATAAAGTTGAATTGTGAAATTTTCAATTTGAAGTTATATTACAGTTTAGAGAAATTTTATTTTCTAGATTTTTTCTTAAGCTGGTCGTAGAAAAAATATGCTGTTCGACTCGTGTGGATTGTCCATATCGCACTTGAACGATTGAGCACTCCGCCTACGGCGTCGTGCTCAAACTTCGTCCTCGTGCGATATGACCATCATATCCACACTAGTTGCACAAACTTCTATTTCTATCAAAATATGCCCTTTTACATTTAAAAACAACCTGCCAAATGTCAAATCAATTTATCCATCCATTTTAAAGTTATAGAATTGAAACATTCAAGTTTTCTAAATTTCAACACCCTGTATTTCGAAAAGTAAATGTGCTAGACCCCTTAATCCTCATAATTTGGTCCAATTTTACGAGAGGAATCTACATGCAAACGTTGTAATTACCCTTAACGTTCGAGATGCTTATACCATTTTTTGCGCGATCGTATTGAAATCAATTCCGGATAAAATAATTTAAATTTCTCCGAAATGAACGAAATGTCAAAAGTGACATTTATACTTCTCGATCAGTTTAAAATAAATTTTGCATTTTGGTGAAATTGTTTTTATGCTATTAATTATTTTTCGACGTCTGAACAGTAAGTAAATCACTTACCGACGTGTTAAACTTAGAAACCAGTAAACACAACCTACCATCCTGACAACCGATGCTGTAAATAAACAAAAAAGATCAATCGCGCCAAAAAATTATGGAAATAATAGTAAAAATGTATCCGAACAAATTCAAGTAGATCACCAGCACTGCGAATACCAGCTTTGCATAGAATTTTAATATAGTATTGGTGGTTCAGTGGTTGAATGCTCGCCTTCCACGCGGGCGGCCTGGGTTCGATTCCCGGCCGAAGCATATGAATCGCTGCTTCGTAAACGAGAGGGAGACTCAGGAGAGAGCACACGCACGCAAGCAAGGCACATAACGAAGCAAAGTAACGTAACGTAACGGTCAGATCTTTTGCGTCGATAGATCTTATTAGCAAATATTTACCTATTTTTATACAAAGCGCTTAACATATTTCTTTATAAACATAAATCACTTCAATTTAAATAATAATAAAAAACACAGTTGATCAAATTTATTATCGGAGTCGTCATCGCAATCCGTTTCGTCTAGCTAAATTTCCAGTAATGCTTGACATAGTACTGGGCTCGATCTACTACTAGTAAGATTTGAAGCAACTTACATGTTAATCACTCGTTTTGATAAGCATTTGCAAATTATTTGGCGAGTATAACCTGCACTTGGCCGGTTATTTATTTAATTTTTAATAGCTCTAGCAAAGATTAGACATTCTGTGTTGTTAATTTATCGGGTTATGTTAAAAATGTTACCAGTACAAAGATTTCTTGTAAATAAAATCGAAAACATTGCAGGAATGCATGAAAATAGAGTTAGAGAAAGGGTATTGCGAGCTGAGAGATATGATAGTTCTTTACATGTATAATATTATTCTATAAACACATCTTTTAAGACAATTAACTCTAAAAAATTGAAATTAATAAAAACATCAACATAACCTATCTTATTTCTTCATCGAACAGAGATGGAAAATCTTACATATTGAATAGAATAAGACAGAGCGATATATCTCTTAAATAGGAAGACCCTTAAAGTTGTTGCTAACCCATCTTCGGTCATATTCAGCTAGGAATACCGAAGAGAAGGGAATCTTTATCGCTATTTTGTTACTAAGTGCCAATCCAGATATCCTAAAATTCCTTCGGAAAATAGGTATAGATAAATTACCGGCCAGGAAATAAATAAAATAGAGGGGGCATAAAATGCCTTCCCAGTGAATGTCACCATAGTACATAATATAATATAGCACATACAAGACTTCAGGTATATAAATCTTATTCTGCCTTGCCATACATTTTTTCATGCTAATTATTTTAATTATTTTTTTCAGGTCCTCCTAAACCAGAAGCAACCTCCAACCTTCCCATAGGAACATTGGGTGAGTACTTATTTTTTATCCTGCCTTTATTTTCACAAAATAATATTTCAAAATAAATATGAATTCTATTTCCTTTTCGAAAAACTGTTTAAACAAATTATTTTATAAAGTAGTTGGAAATGGCAGTGGTATTGAAATGTATAAAGCTAAACAGAACTGTGATTAACAGCCATCGATAAGCTGTTGATCGACTGATTGATTATTTGATTAATCGAATCATTAGTCGAAAGAGTGAACAAGAAGTTCACTAATCGACAAACTGATTAACTCAACAAATTGATCGTATAATTGAAAACTGCAATTGTTCACAATATTTCGCTTAATTTTTGATTATTGGTATAATTATTAGAGAGAGTGATTATGAAATTTTCTTAAGAAATAAATTTAGTTTTCCATTGTATTCTCTAAAAAATTTTATTTTTGCATGAAACTGTCTGAGAATTTTGATAAGATTTTTCGAGGTTTTGAAACAAGCAAAACTTTTCGCTAAATTTTAAAATAAAAATGTTACCCCTCTTGACAACCACATATGTGGAGACACTGTGTATTAAAAATATTTCGTTCCTGAAGGCGTTGCAACTGAACACAAGAAAAAACTTGAAAAAATCGCACATTTCCATAAAATAATAGTATATTATGCAACGATCATGTAATGGTGGTATAAAGCATACGTAACTCGCCTTCGGCTCGCTTCGTATCCCGGACAATGCTCGTGTATTGATAACCATTACATGAGAGTTGCATACGCTATTTTTTCTACACCCGATAAATAATCAAAAGCCATAAATTTTATATTTTTTTGAACACAAGGCTGGTTTCGAACCCAGACCTCATACTGTAGTCTAGTCCAAATTGAGCGCCTTAACCCGCTCGGCCACGAGTTCGGTATATGAGTTTGCTCGAAATTAATGAAATCATGCATGAGTCGAATGGAAAATGTAATCATGAAATTTTTTTTAAATGCAATGTTAGATACATATTTACATTTAAAAATAAAAACCGTTCATCGGGTGCTTCGTAGATAAACTTTTTTATTTGTTCAGGTGAAAATATTTTTCCTTTTATTTTCAACATATCCTTCGGACTTTCGCTTTAATAAAGCTTGTATTTATATTTAGAAATGTCTATATTATAGTTTATATTTACCAACGTTTTTATTATTCAATAATGTGTCCATGTACTAGATGACTTCATATTTTCCATCAATTCTTGAAAATAAGCAATTAAAACATTTTCGTAGAATGTTGAAATCTTATTCGTATTTCTCCAGTCCATAAACCAATGATAAAGTTTTTCGTACACTTTCTTAGATTTTTGTGGCAAAATATTTTGAACTGCATTTTCTGCTTTCTTCGATGTGTGTGGAAGAGTCGATGGTAATTCTTCTATATCGCTGATGTCAGACAATTTGATAAATTATCAAAGTTTAGTTAGGTATCTACGAAAATTTAATACGTACTTATTTTGACATCTAAAATAATTACATAGGAACTTAGATAAACGTCAAATGCACAGCATGCTTGATTGAAAAATTAAGGGGTTTCTATTGATTAAAAATCTGTCTCCTAATGAAAAGTCTGTATCGTAATGGGTATCATTATGAAACGGATTATGGGCATATAAGTGCATTGTTATAACACGGGTGTAGAAAAACAATATTATTACAGAAATTTGATTGGTTGATGTTTAGATTACGCACAAGCTCAACCTATCAATCGAGAATTCAAAATACTATGAAGGCGTTACTTCTGTAGCGGCAATGTGTCTTACGTCTTTTTCTACTGTCACACTGACAGTTCTCACCATATCTGTACTTTGTTGTTTAGGTTCAATTATTATTTATGAAAAGTGAATATTAATTTTATTGTTTTATTTATTCAAATAATACAAAAATATGGCTAGATACACGTAAAAACATCAGCATTTTAAAAGTTCTCAAGTATTTTCAGTTGAAAAAAGAAGCTGGTAATTATTAAATCCATAGCCTTCTCGAATTTGGCTGAATATGATCCTGATGATTTTATTTATCAAATTTAAGGATAGCTATATGTCGAAATAGCAAAAAGAATAAACGACATGCCGAAAACCCGGATATACGTCACAATCGATGACGCACACCAAGAAGGGTATTATTTCAACCATGTGTAGTCACGTCCAGCTTCAGTATAAGTTATAGGCCTGTAGAAGGTCATTTAAACTAATAGAATTTGGTGATTTATTTAAACTGAGTCACATCTCCTTTATTTTCAATAACTGTTCAAGTTCTCCATAATCATAACCATAATTCTTCATAGTATTTACTAAAATATGACATATCTCTGGAGTGAAATAATCCCAAATATTCAGGAGTCTGTACTTGAGTTCTGGCGCAGAGTGGCAGAATAGGCTTTTACCCGCTTTTTCGTTCCATCTTTCGATTGACGGAATGTACGGACTGCAGAAAACCCATTTCAGGAGTGGTCTTTCTTGATCTGAAAATCAACCTTCTCTTCTTAGATATAACCTTCTCCACACAAAATGACATTAAAATTTAATGCTGCAGAACCTGAAAAGTTAATAATATACAGGGTTTCAAATGACACAACGTTTGCATGTAGATACCTATCGTAAAATTTGGCAAAATGGCAAATGGATTAAGGGGTCCAGCACATTTACTTTTCGAAATACAGGGTGTTAAACTTTTGAAAAAGCAAAGGTTTTAAATCGATAACTTTAAAATGGATAAATAAATTAATTTGATATTCGTCAGGTGGTTTTTAAATGTAAAGGGGCATATTTTGATGGAAAAATATTTTTCAATTTTTGATCCAGTGGTGTAGATTTGGAAGAATATGTTACCTCTCCCCTCCCATTTTTTACACCACTGACATTTGAATCAATTTTTATCCAATTTCGTATTCCTTAATGGTTTTCACGTGAAAACCGAAGAGCCTTTACATATCAAAAAATTTGTAGTTTCCAAGATATTTAATGATTTCATGGAGTCTGCAAGATGACTTTTCAATCATGAAATAAAAAAAATGTTTCTTCTATTTTTTTCAATAACTGCCAAACTACTAATGGTTAGAACATGTAACAGGAATCAATTTATGAAACAGCTATGCATCTAAAGCATTCGGAGAAGATTGTTGAAAATACTTGTCCAAACTTGTGATTTTATGAACAACAAAAATAGAAAGAATCCATGCAGCTACAGCAATTATTTTGTTGGCTGCTTAACTCTTTTGTTAATAAAATCACAAGTTTGGACCCATATTTTCAACAATCTTCTCCAAATGTTTTAGATGCATTACTGTTTCAGAAATTAGTTCCTATTACATATTCCAACCAACTACTTGGCAGCTATTGAAAGAAATATAAGAAATTTTTTTAAAAATTTATTATCAAAAAGTGATCTTGCAGACTTTATGAAATCATTAAATATCTTGAAAAATACATTCTTTGATTCATGAAGGTTATTCGTTTTTCACGTGAAAACCATTGAGGAATACCAAATTGGATAAAAATTGCTTTAAATGTCAGTGGCGTAAGAAATGGGAGGGGATAGGTAACATATTCTTCCAAATGTACACCACTAGATCAACATTTTTTTTCATCAAAATATGCCCTTTTACATTTAAAAATAACCTGCCAAATGTTAAATCAATTTATCCATCCATTTTCAAGTTATCGAATTAAAACATTTAATTTTTCAAAACTTTAACATCCTATATTTCGAAAAGTAAATGTGCTGGACCCCTCAATCCCTATATCATTTTGTCCAATTTCACGAGAGGAATCTACATGCAAACGTTGTAAGTGTTATTTAAAAACACCCTGTAAAATAGCAAAGTTGTTGCTGACTTTCGGTATCAGCGGAATATTTTCCAGAAATTCGTCACTTGTTATCCAATTTTTCTATAAATCGTTGTAGAGGCTGGTTTCTCTTCTCGAGCGATACATGCCAAAAATAATACAACTTTTATATGTGGGCCAACTGAAACTGGACGGAGCACGTTCACTTTTTTCTCATTCCCAATATAATTCCAGAATATCACTATCGTAATTGTTCGAACAAAGAAATACCTGATATCTAAAATTAACCCCAACTAAACATAAATTCCACTCAAAACAAATATTTCATTTGGTCGAGGACGTGAAGTCTCACTTAGGGTATAAAAGACATCAAAGAAGCAGATATCAACACCACCATTTCGAGTTGGCATTAAAGACGTCTAAAAAGAAAAAAAAAGTCTCTCGCACTAACAGTCCTATAAATTATTCCTGATATTTTGCTTGAAATTATTGCGGTGTCGGTGAGGGGGTGTTAAAAGCCTCATAAGCGTACCTTCGGGTGGTTTGTATGCTTTTAAATACTTAAGCTGAACATACTGTTGTAGAAGATAACACATTTTTTATTAGAGACCCTTCCAATTGTAACATCGGTCGTATTGGGCTTCTTATATGATAAATATCCATTAAAATGTAGGTTTTATTGATAGTTTGATTTTTATTTTTGTACGTCCCTGAGTGGAATTAATGCTGCCGATGAGATTAGCAATAAAGAGCAGACATTCGTTGTTATAGTAGGAGGGTCGGACAATACCGAGAAATTATAGTATTTTTTATGTGACTGTTAGTGGGTGTGTTGAATATACCTGCAATATATTTAGAAGCGGAAAAAAAATCGAAAATGTTTTACCGAATGAAATAATCATATATGAGAAAAGACATGGGATTTGGAGATGCAAATTTACAGGACAAAATTTTATTTTCGAAAAGGATAACACAGAAAAAACTGTTCTGTAACGACTCAGTATTCATATTTGTTAAGTTTGTATAGTATGGTATAGTTTATTTAATAATACTATAAAAATGGTAACAAAACGTATGTGTCTTGTCACTTCGGTTTTATACTGTCAGTGCCTGTCAAATTCATGAATAGTTAGAGTCCACTGTTTATAGATTACATCCGTTGGGCGCGTTTACCATTTGAATCAACAATGCTAAATAATGGTGTGAGCGAATAAATCGATATTTGGCTAATCTCTAGCATAGAAAAAAATATAAGTTGTACAATATAAAAACCGTTTTCCATGACGTCTGGACTATGTTGCCAAGTACTTGAAATAGTACGAGTATCTTGTAAATATCAAATGAAGTTCATCAAATATTCTTCTCAAAAAAAAAGGTTTCAATAAAACTCCAAGTCAAACCGGAATGTAACTTATTGCTTATTGTCTAAAGTAGGACCTACTAACTTTATTTATTATTATTATTATTATTACAAATAAATGAGGGCAGAGGAGCTGGCTCCTATTATGCCCAGAAAAAAAAATACAATTCAAAAGAAATACCTACTAGTAGTGAACAAACAAATGAGAGGGAGAAGAAAATTACGATTAAGCTCTAAAAGTTATTGAATAAGTAACACTGATCTAGTCTATTCTTGAATATGTTGACACTTGTTGCTGAAACAATTTCACTGTCCAAATCATTCCAAATATTGAAAATTCTGTTTGGTAAAAAGTTTTGTCTCGATCTAACCGCAAAATTTTCCTTTTTTAACTTGAACTGATGTCCTCGAAGTCTCGTGTCCGTATTTAGGGTGAAAACTGTATTTAGATCACCAAAATTATATTTAAGAATTCGAAAGGCTACAATAAGATCACCTCGCGTTCTACGCAGCTCAAACGTGGTAAGATTTGCCATGGATAATCTTTCTTCATATGAAGGTCTTACAGGTCCGAAAGCAACTCTGGTAGCCTTCCGCTGTACACTTTCCAGCAACGTTCTATCACGAGTCAAATCCGGGTACCAGACTGGGCCAGCATATTCAAGGATAGGTCTGACGTACGTAGCATACAATTTGCAGCTCTGAAAAGATACTTTTGAGAAGCATTTCCTAATAAGATAAAGTCTGGTATTTGCACGTTTGGTTACTGAGAGCACATGATCGGACCATGATAGTTCACTATTCACGATAACACCCAAGTCATTATGAGAGTTTACTGTGATTACAATCTGACCGTCAATAGAATAATCAAAATGTGGGTTGTTTTTACCGACGTGAACTACACATTTTTCAATGTTCAATGGGAGTAACCATTCCGAAGACCACTGATGTATTGACGTTAGGTCGTTTTGTATAGATAGATGACTTGTGATGGGATTGTCATATATTTTTGAGTCGTCGGCATATTGCGATATTTTGCTGGAAACGTGAAACGGTAAATCGCTAGTGTACACTGTAAACAAAAGTGGGCCCAAAACTGAGCCCTGCGGAACACCACTTTTAACTGGTCTTTTATGAGAAAAGGAGTCACCAACTCGGACCTTGTAGAAACGGTCCGTCAAAAAGTTTTCAATCCATAGTTTTAAGTTTCCTCTAATACCGAAATGTTCTAACTTGTACAGGAGTCTTCGCTTGGGAACCCGGTCGAAAGCCTTGGAAAAATCTAAATACACTATATCAATAGGTTCTCTATTATTCAAGAATGATGTCCAGTCATTCACACAATGAAGTAAGTTTGTAAGTGTTGACCGCCCTGGAATAAATCCATGTTGTTGTTTTGGAATAATATGTTGTTCGAGGAGAAAATCCATCATAGTCTCGGAAATAATGGATTCCATTAATTTACTGACAACGGGCAACAAACTTATTGGGCGATAATTGCGGCTATCCAGCTTATTGCCCCTCTTAAAGATAGGGGTGACAGAAGCTAGTTTCCAACTAGAAGGCAAAGAGCCATTTGTAAAGGACGATTGCATTATTAAGCATAGCGGAGTAGCGAGAGCGTCGGAACATCTTTTGAGAAAGTAGGGTGTCAAACCATCTAAGCCAGGTGAGGCGTTAGTACGTAGGTTTAGCAAATGCTGTTTGATTTTATCATTTGTGAACAGAATATTGTCAAGAGTGGCGAAAAGACGGGGGGATATGATGTCAGGCATATTGTCATTAGGAAGTTCGTTTGTAAAAACTTTTGAGAATGTCTGTGAGAGTATTTCGGAAGTCTCTTTATTTGACGAGCAAAGGCTACCGTCATCTTTTAGAAGCAGAGGAATAGCAACTTTAGATGATAGTGAGGAACGTATGTATTTAAAAACTTTTTTTGAGTTTCCGCTAGCTATAATTGATTCTTCAAAGTTGTGCCTGAGATTATCAAGTAGTACTTTGACCCGATTAGAAAAATTGCGATGGTTACTGAAATCTACAGTAAACCTTGTTTGTTTATATTTTCGCCAGAGGTGTCGCTTGTGTCTGATTAAATGTATTGCCTGGTTATTTATCCAAGGTTTTAGGTTATTTTTAGGAATTTTACGTTGGGTTGTATTCACACTAATTGTTTTACTGGTGATTTGAAGGAATGTATTCCACATTGTCGAAGGATCAATAGACAAATTCAACACAGAATGCCAATCGAGCTGGGATAAGTCGTCGTTAACTTTGTTAAAGTCAGTATAATTGTAAGTGAGTGTGTTACTCAAACCTGGAGAGGAGTTTATATTAAACTGAATGTGAGTTGTTATGACTGCGTGATCAGATTTACCTATCGGGGAACTAATTTCGGGAGTTGTTAGTAAATTGTCATCATTGGTAAGAATAAGGTCCAGAGTAGACGGTTGGTTGTTGATTCTAAATCTGGTTGGTTCTTCTATAAGTTGGGATAGGTTGGAGTTTAAAATAAAATTTTGAAAAAGATTATGCGAACTAACACCATCAGATAGAGATGTCGTTTTCCAGACAATTTCAGGAAAGTTGAAGTCACCGACTAGTATAAGATTGTCAAGTTCCGACATTTCCCAGAATTTATCGATTAATAAGATGTCATTTTCACGGTGGGTGTCTGGTGGTCGATATAAGCAAACGAGATTAATTGAAAATGAGTTTTTAGCAATACACAGATGGATGATATCTATACCTGGAATATTAAAGTCCCCCACCGTGACTGAGAATGAAGAAGTAATGACATCAACCAAGTACAAGCACACACCTCCACCTACACGGTGTTCTCTATCTTTACGAAATAATGTGTATCCATTTATATGGATTACAGAATCGAGTATTTTTGGTTTAAGCCAGCTTTCCGATATCATAATAATATGTGGTTTTAACAATTGCACAGTGCATACTAATTCATTAAATTTGGCGGCCAGGGAAGCAAGATTGGTATAAAAAAGTAGCCAGTCGTTAAAGTTTGGAGAATGCGAGTTATTGACGAAATTTCGTTATCTTTGGAGTACCTTGAATATATTTGATTGTCAAGTCATGTTCACCATTGTTTTTTCTAGTTTCCAATTCATTGCGAAGATCTTTGAGTCGCTGCTGTTGGATAGGTGTCTTATCATCTATTATGGAGAAAGATTCAGTGGCTCGGTTTTCCAAAAGTTTTGATTTATTTCTTAGTATTTGTTTAGCTTGGTATTCCGAAGACATTACAACTTTTAACATGCGAGGAAAACTCTGATTTGGTTTTGGTTTACCTACTCTGTAGAATGCTAGGTGATTATCTTGACAACCGACAACGTTTAACACAGATTTTACTTTATTTAAATCGTGATCCTTTTTGGACTGAATATCGCCCATGTGCTCCGGAACGCCCCTAATCAAAATATTCTTGGCACGATTTAAGCGGTCCACAGCTTCATTGGCGATAGTATCGGTAATTTCCGTTGATTTTAATGAATCCATTTGATTTAATTTGTCATTTAATTCTGACAATTGGTTTTCAAACTCAGTTATTTTATTATTATTATTTGCTCCTAGTTCTGGTCATCACTAACTTAATTGTAATAAAACTCAACCACAACAAAATTTGAAGCTGATTTGCTGGCCCCAGCTACAAAAATTTATTATTTAACCCCTTGTTCTCTGAAAGATAAAGTTGGGTATTCAAATACCAATAAAACCTTTCCATTTCTCCTCTGACGTTGATGAGAAATAATTTTCTTTTTGAAGGTAACTTATTGAATTTTAGAAGCCACTTCCTACTTATTAATTTCAATATCACATTTGACAAAATGAAAGAATTTTCTTTAGCTTAATGTGCCTCGACAGCGCTGGTCATTGGTACAAAAAAGAAAAATGACAAATATTTACATAAGTTGAATAATAATAATTACTATCTTCAAATTAGATTTCATAGTAGAGATGAGTAGCTTCCAGAAACTGTAAGACTTTCTTGATCTCGGTGAGGCAGTGTAGAATTTCCTCGAGGTTAGCCTTTGACGCAATTTGCTGATATGTAGCAGAAAATTGTTTGCAGTCAGTCAGCATGTGCTTAACGGTCACTATATCACTACAACTATGGCAAACGGGACGATTTCCTGAAGACATCAGATATCCGTGTATGAGTTTGGTGTGGCTGATTCGGATTCTTCTGATTATAGTATCCTCTCTCCGGGTTAAAAATTTAAGGGGGGGAGGAGAAGTAGATGGATAGCTATCATGAAGTGCTGTCATTCTATTATATCTGTTATATATCTTTTAGAAGACGCCCAATCGTACTCGACAAGCAAGAACCAGTATTATAGAACCAGCCGATTGATACAGGAATGTACAAATCGGATTATTTAACAAAAACTTGTTAAAACATGATTGCCCGCGGTCCATTATATCGCACCGAGTTTGAGCTATATCTTAATTAATATTAGTTGATGTTCACAAGATGTAGTCGAGAGTCGAGAGCTCAGTCGGTGTCTAAGAGTCTTCCTAGCTAGGTAGATGAAATTATAAATCGACCCCAAAGCCCTACACAACGCCCCTTTTTTTTCTGGGTCTCTTACCGCCCCCCTTTAGCTATCGCCCACGTTGGGAAAGACTGCATCAAAAGATATATAACAGATATAATAGAATGACAGCACTTCATGATAGCTATCCATCTACTTCTCCTCCCTCCCTTAAATTTTTAACCCGGAGAGAGGATACTATAATCAGAAGAATCCGAATCAGCCACACCAAACTCATACACATAAAATTCTGATTTGAGAGACCTTCAATTTATCAATAATTAATCATACAACAAAGCACTTACTGTCAAAATAACAAATTTTAAATTTTTAAAAACTTTCCATCGGAGAATCATGTCATAGGTAACTAGATGTCAGCAAATAATTGAATATTAAAAAACAAATTTAAAATTTCTCGAGAACTATCAGAGTTAGATATAGGCAACCCTAATACCAACTGAAAGGTAATAAACTCCCACGTTCAACAGACCCAACAGATACAGGGTATTCCATTTAAATTAAGCCAGAAATTTATGTATTAAATGGTTAGTGTTATATTGTCATATTAAAAGCACCCTGTATACGATAGCATACCAGTAAATATTGGAAACGGAATGTTAAAAGCTTTTAGTGAGATGGTGTAAAGCAAATGTGGTTATTCGTTTTTATTTTGAAGTTATTGTATTTTTTCGGAGGGTCTACAAATTATGTAAAATCGATTTATCCTGGAAACTGAACTAGATAGGTATAGGGAAATGTTAATGAACTTACATTATTTTAAATAGTACAATTTAAAAATGTGATAAAATACAGGGTGTTCCATTTAAAGGAACCTAACTTTGATACGGCACGCTTTTTTGGAGCACCCTGTATATTCTAAAGTATTTTTAAATTATAGTCCCAAGTCATCTACTTAATTCTACGTCTTATTTTTTCTAATTATATTTGCCGATAAGACGCCAGAGAATAGTTCGTTCATAGTGCCCCACCCTGTATATATAAAATGTACACTTGTCGAGTTCCACCGGTAGATACAATAAGTCGACCTTCTAAGGTTGTTTGTAAGTCTTGTTGTAATATATTGAAATAGAATACAAGTAATTTGAAAAAAATAGTAAAAATATATTGCATAAGTTCAGATCGGTGTGTTAAACCACATTGTAGAGTAGCATTGTATTTTTTACAGAGGTCAAACCTGTAATAGTTGTATTATGTACAGGGTGATTCGTTCAAATAGAATTTTAACAAACACGTTCCAGCTAAGTTGGGAATTCTGGAATCGTTGACATGGGTCTTGCCATACAACAATTTTAAATATCTATTCAACTATATCAAAATGTCTTTTGATATGTCTATATTGTCAAAAGTGACAATGAGAATAATAATGTGTTTAAGCCTTGGAACATAAAACAGACAGAAAGAAGCATTTACCAAATAAGTTTGCGTCCAAATAGGATGTTGCAAATGGCGAATAGTCGTTTCCGTTTTGACAGTGGCGTACTGTTTGTATAGGGTATAGGATATGTGAAATTTTAAAATTGTAGCTTATTGAAATATATTAAATATAAAACTATAAGCTGTTCTATGTCCTATACAAACAATATTGTCTAGGAGCAATGAAAATACGAATATAGGATAATACTTCTGATAATTTTTTACTGGATATAGTAACCAATCAAATTACTTAATTTCAAGTCATTTGTCAAATTTCATCCAATCACCGCTGTATTACAGCGATAATACCCTACATGTGGTGTTTTCAGTTTTGTGTTTACTTTTTATTAAACATTAATTAAACGTCAAACTGACAACTGGATTAAAAATGTCGCGAATATTAGGTGTTGCATCTAATGATTCAATTAATTTACCAATTGTACTTTTCACAACTGTAGTTTTAAATAAAAATGAATACTATTTGATTAACATTGATAAAGTTTGTATTGAAAATTATCAAACATCAGATTGGCAATCAATTTTTTGAAAGCTACAAAGTAAAAAATTATCTTATCGAATACTCCTCGGGTCTTGATAAATACTCAAAATTTTGTCGTAGAGAATCCTTCAAGCATGTTGCTCAAAGATAATAGCCCTCGGCCTGCGGCCTTGGGCTATTATCAAGCAACACGCTTTCAGCATTCTCTATGACAAAATTATCCCGGTATTATCAAGACCCTAGGGGTATTACTACTGATAATACTTTCGTTTAAACTTATTTTCACCAAAACAACTACATAAACAAGGCATGTTCTTTTTTACACCGGTAGATCCACCAATCGACCAATTGCGTTTTTATATTCATTGGTGGATTGGAGATTGAAGAAATGACGCGTTCATTCATTACTGTTGCATCAACCAAAATTGCAAACCACTCCACCGTTGTACGGAGGTGGTGGATAACTTTGGTGGTTCACTGAATGACAGCTTAACCTCAAAAAACTAACGATTTTTTGAAGCAGTCAAATAAATGGACGAATTGATAGAAATATATTTGAAATGTGGTAACAAGGTATTGACAGCGCTATTAACAGCGTCAGAATGTGCCACTGTGACTTCAACATGTCGTTTCAGCGGAGACTGACGTCATTCAACCAATGGTGAAAAAATGATGTAAAAAAACGTGCCCACAATCTACGTCAGTAAACGTCATAATTAGGGTGTTGCAAATGGCCACATCCGTCGCATTTTCTTATTTTTATAATGAGTGACAAGACTCCTTCCTGTCAGTTTTATGTTCTAAGGTTTGAGCTACCTACCCACCTTTTTTTCAGGTTAGGTTGTCAAATTTCTTTTATTGACGCTCAACATAATAGTTGCTTTTTTTCTACCACCAACCTAAGTTAAACTTGGCTAAGTTAGCGTTCGTTTTGCCAATGAAGTTAGATTTAGTAAGATCAACTGACCTCCCCCCTTGCCACCGCCAATAAGTATGCCAGATTCTCAGCTTAGCAAAATTTCTCAGCTTAGTTTAATCGCAAATGCAAGAATAGTCACTCATATTTGAGATTCGATAAAGATTCGAACCTTAAAAACATATTTGGAGCTCTTTTAATAGGTTCACCTGCTTCGAGACCTGTTGTGTTGTTCCAAAAGTGGATCCAGTAAATTCATTTTCTGAGCTACTAGTTTCCTGAATTTACTGTTAATTTTCAGTAGTAATAACCCAAGGGCATTGATAATTGTTCGAAAAAATTTTATGACAGATGTCGAAAGCTTGTTGCTTGGAAACAGACCGACGCCGTAGGCGGAGGTCTGTT
>CAJUYG010004393.1:0-16920 GCA_910591675.1 Galerucella calmariensis
TTCTCACAATGTACAGTTCATTAATCGATGGTTTACTACATTAATAATGTGAATGTGTATTCATTAAAAATTCAACATTAAATCAAAGAACGCGTTCATTTTTTCAATGAACGCCTGCTTTATATTGATGAAAATATAACATCAACTTAATAACCAGATACTTTGGAGGGGAAATAACACAACCATCACAACTACTGAAGATCCCTCTAGATAAACTATGGTGACCTATATAGAAGACATGGTAGATCATGGTAGCTGAAAATTTTATGGTTCCTTTCCCAAAATTTCCTCTTACGCCTATGATGAATGGGAAATTTAATCGTATGCCCATGGTGGATAGAAACAGATAAGTTTTGTCCCTACAAGAAATCACACAACAAGGCTAAAGAAGTTTCAACTTCAATAAATCGCCATTGAAACAATGTACAGTATAAACAAATTAAACTTTTTGCCTCTCAAAGTTGGATGGAAAGTATGGACGAGATTATATAGACGACACTATGTCTGCAAGAGGAAATTGGGGACAGGGGAAAAATTGTTGGGAGGAAGTTTAAGGACATCGAGAAAAAAATTAGTGGAAAAAATAATATCAAAATCTCTAAAAATAATCAATTATTGAACCTTTTTGGTGGTAAGGTCTCTACTAATGATACACACAGTACATATTTTCAATCAATTTTCTTAAATTGGTTAAACTATTTCAAGAATCTTCTTTCTACAACTGAAAATTTTACATTGTCGTCTAAAGTAATGAGGAAAGAAGTTTTACAAGTAAAAAACTACGTCTATTTTTAAATGAATTCCCTTAAATTCCCATTGGAACCAAAGCCCGACAATAGTTAGTTAACTAGAGAAGGAGCCAGTTCGCCTTGAATTACTTTATCGACGAATCATCACCACTTCAAACTCGCTCACCAGCTCTAATGACTAATTAGTCCATTAAAGTAAATTTAAATCGAATTAAATTGTTCCCCGAAGAGCTGCGACGATTTTCAAGTTGAATTATTATCTAGTCAGATATCAGAAATAAAATTATTAAAAATATCCGTAGATTTGGTTTTTGATGATAATCCACGGTTCTATTTTTGCGATAGTAATGTTCATTGTGCCCCAATTCAAATAACCGTTCCCAACCAAAGAGCAAAGACCGTTCACTAAGAAGCAACAACTACTTCCTTGGCGAAGGACGAAGAACATCGAATTACTCTTCAAAGTTAAACGGGGTTAATACATCTGCAAGATGAAACCAACTATTTTAGTTTGTAACTGTAAATAAACTTGTCAATTGAGCTAAAATAATAAAGAAATCTCTGGCGTGTTCTGAACCGAGTCGTATAAAATTTATAAGGAAAGGGGATCTGTTAAAATCAAAGCTAAAGGAACGTGAAATGAGAGTTAATTAGACATTATAGTGACGTTGTATATTAAAGGTTATGGTGAATAGAGTAAGATAGGAAAATTTAGTGGATTCACAGGGTTCGGTGAAATATTTATTGGAACGTAGACGTCCTAGGTATTTAATCAGTTTTGGAAGTTAACAAATATTGGATTTGTATTTAATATTATCAACTGTTAGGGCGTGTTGTATTAAATACTATTAACTGTTAGGGCGTGTTGTATGAAAAAGTTAATTCTTGTAGATCATACCGACCCCAACAAATAGTTCTTTTAAAATTAGGATGAAATTGGGATGATTTTTGGTGCCCTGTACACTAACGGAAAGAAGGCTTACTGCGCTACCTCTTCTGCAGGCAGCCAATGATGCAATTGAACCCAGGTTTGTGTTTAATGAACCCTACAAAATACAAATAAAACAGAACACAGAGCCAGATGCTGCAAATGCAATACGCATACAGAGTTCGGCAAAAGTCCGGGACCAGACAAATATCGAAGAAAATATGAATTTTTTTGAAAATCTTTTTATGCCACAAATTTAACTCCATTTTAAACTATAATATAAAGATATTTTGAAATATACCCTATATTTTCTGAAGGCTTGAAACGTGATCTATTTAGTTTCTTACAGAATTGCAGATGTTTCAAACTCAAATTGCATAAAATTTAAGAAAATTGTAAATTTCACAAAAAGTATAATACGATTCGAAAGAGGACATTTTTTCAATATAATAAATTATTAAAATACAGGGTGTTCCATTTAAAATGAGCCAATTTCCAAGAATTTGTTATATCAATGAGTTATTAATTTTTTTCGAAATGTTCACATTTTTAAAAAAGTCAGCATAACTCGGAACCCTCTGTATTTAGGTATAGGGAACCATTATGAAGGAGTATATTTTTTAGGGGCAATCAGAAAGTGCAATAGAATATAGGGTGTTCCATAAGAAAAAATATAACTTTGATACGCCACACTTTATTGGAACACCCTGTATATTTCAAAATATTTTTAAATTATAGTTTAAAATGGAGTAAAATTTGTGGTATAAGATGATTTTCCAAAAAATCCATTTTTCTTCGATATTTGTCCGGTCCCGGACTTTTGCCGAACTCTGTATATACAGATGGCTCAAAAATGAAAGAAGGCTCAGAATGTGGAGTTTACTTGAGAGCACTAAGCCTGAGGATTAAGGCTCCGTTATTAGCCACTACGGTAAAATAATGAACCTCAGCTTCCACTGAAAACCACAAGATGGGGAGAGGATATGGTTTTATCCAAAATTTGGATCATATATTCTCGGAACTGGTAATTTAGTTGACCAAATAAGTGGTCAATGGTTGATTACCATTATAATCTTGAATAAATACTTGATCAACCGTGTACCGGAAAAATAATCACGTGTAGCTCCCCACTGATCCCCACTTCCCATGCCAGTTTGTATCATTCGTTTCAATACCGAGTGATATATTTATTGAGAATTTATAGTTTTCGATTTAATTTACATTTCTTATCTGCTAACCAGAGGTAGGTAACGAGGCAACGAGGGTGAATTATTATCTGATTTGTTGTTGATACGTTGTGACCCTATTTATTATAAAATTTATATCTCTATTATTTTTCCGTCTTATTTCGATTATTTTTTATACAGTGTGGAATCCACTTATGGAACACGTCAACTTTTGAATTGAGTTGTGCGTTATGTAAACATAAATGTAAATGTACAGGGTGATTCACGTAAGTATGCCATAGTCGGTGTTGTTTTTTTAATGAAACACCCTGTATATTTGCATATTTTTGAAATCCTCTTAATGAACCGATTCCAACAAACTGAATAATGTATGGTCAATTATAAATTATACAGGGTGAAATTTTTATTTTTACAGTTATCAAACACATACATAAAATACCTGATGTATTTGATTTTAATACATCGAAATAAATGCTCAAAATGTTCTCCACCTAGTTGTTGGCAATAGCACAGTCTCCTATAGAATTCGTTTGAAGTTTGAGGTGAAATATTTCGTATTTCTGTAGTTATCCTGTCTTTGAGGTCTACAATGCTAGTTGGTTGTGTTGCATATACTTTGTTCTTGAGATAACCCCGCAGGAAAAAATCTAACGGCGTAAGGTCTGGCGATCTAGCTGGCCACTCGATAGTACCTCTTCGTCCAATCCATTTATTGGGGAAGATTTTACTTTTCCAGTATAAACTGTCAACACATCAACAACTGACAGAATAGAAAACAATCCACATTATTTACCGATTTAAAACAATCCACATTATTTACCGATTTTGTCTAATTATTGGCGTTTTTAAGCAATTTTTAGGTATTTATGATAAAATTCATGGGCGTAGCAGGTTTTGTTTAATATACAAATACGTCTAATAATTAGTTAGTTTAGATTTTTGATAAATCCATATTTAGCTAATTTTAAAAAGTACCAATATTTCAAGTGTAATAAATTATTAATTTTAAAATTTCACCCTGTAAAATCCATAATTGACCATACATTATTTAGTTTGTTGGAATCGGTTCATTAAGAGGATTTCAAAAATATGCAAATATACATTAAAAAAACAACACCGACTATGGCATACTTACGTGAATCACCCTGTACACTTACATTTATGTTTACATAACGCACAACTCAATTCAAAAGTTGACGTGTCTCAGCATTTTTTATAATTTTCTAAAATAATGACATAAAGAATTTTATTCCATAAGTGGTTTCCACACTGTATATAAATTTTGTATGACGCTTTTTTTCCTCCGTGTGTACGTCATGTTTGTTTTACGTTTTTAAAACCACAGGCAACTTTATCCCAAGGATGTTGATGTTGATGATCCTTGTCTTTATCCTATCCTAAACTGGAACGAAAACAAGAACACCGCTGCCAGCTACTGCCTAAATTATTTACCAGATCTTAGCCTAAATACCGAAAATATTAAAAAACCATGACAAATCCTTTAATTTTACTCAAACCTACAAAGACAAACAACATTCAATTGAATAAATCAATATAAATAAATGAAATCACTTTTAAACATCTAACTTAGCTTAATGTGATTTATTATTATAAAGAGAAGATATAATGCGAGATCTCTTGAGAGATTGTCTATCTATATGAAAAACGCTTTGAAGTCGTTCGTGTATAAATAATACTTTCGCTATTAAAAGTTAACAAGCCAATATTATTGCATTACACACGTTGTACCAGTGTACATTTAGATTATCGAGAGTACGAAATCTGATACAATTGTACCCGTTCTGGCAACACTGGATTGGAAAATTAGAGTCTCATATCGGAAACTATCCTCTCGATATATATACCTATCACTCGAATGATACTGATTCAGTCAGCTCCCTCTGATGCCAAATCGGTTCAACCAAATAAGACTGAGTTTTTGGCTACCATATTTGAATTACGGCGCTAATTATACCGCTTTTATTTCATTCAGTTCAATATTTTCGCTGCATTGTAACACATTTGTCTATAAAATACTGTTATGAAGGATGTGTCAGCTTTATATCATTTCAATCTTTATTGCCCAAAATTGGGGATATTTGACAACGTCTGTTGAATTTATTACTAACAAGAAACCCATATAAATTATGATGCACACTACCTTAACAGTTTGGCAATCGATATAACACCTTATGTCTCATCTGAAATTATTGATAAAAATTAACTGAATGAAAAACGTAAGCCATGTTTTTACGGTCATATTTTCATTCAATAACGGGCCCTTAAGTGGAGAATGGGGAACAATACCAGCGTGGTTCAAACAGAGCTGGCTGGTATCTCAATTGCGACAAAAGAACTAACCAGAAAATGAGTTTCTTCGAAAAACAAACAACAATCTGCACTGATAGTAGACAAGCCCTATTAGCCTTGAACAGATAACGTGTTATATCGGGGCTAGTACTAGAGTGCCACCAAGATTTAGCTAACTCTTCGACAGATAACAATATCATCCTGAGGTGGGTTAAAGGGCACGACAGGAGTAAAGGTAATCGCATTGCCGATTCTTTAGCCAGGGAAGCAGCTGGACTGAAAATTTAAGGATCCAGTGACACCTTCTTCGACAATTGCGGAACTAGCCAAATGTTACACCCATGCTCAATTCCTTGAGGGATGGGATGAAATCAAAGGATGCAGTCTTGCCAGGATCACCCTAAGCGATCCTGGGAAGCTGGCGCCGAAGAAATATTTGGCGACGACCAGGAAAAACCTACGTTTAACAGTAGGATTTCTGACTGGCCACTGTCAACTAAGGAAACACCTCCATACTATGAGGCTGGTGGACACACCTCTATGCAGGATGTGTGAAGAGTAAGATCAGCCTGCACCCACCCTCCCCACTCTACAGATACTACCGGAAAGATATTTTCAAATTGAAATATGAATGAACGTCTAGTTTTATTTCAAAACGTTCTTAATTTGCATGAAGTTTATACATATAATCACCATAAATTCATTAAAATAAAGTAGCATTTCTCAACGAGAATGAAGGATGTTTTGTTGAGTAATGCTCGCCGGAACCAACAGCAGAAATGGAATTTTCTGAATGAGAAATTTTACATAATATTAAAGCAGAAACATGTTATATTTACCTCGTTATTACATACAATATTCGCTCGAAGTTTGAACTTAATATGAGAGGTTAACTTCAATTTTTATCATATTCATTCAACTCCATAGCATACAGGACCTTTCACGACGACATTTCTCAAAAATTACACATCATAATAGTATATTAGGATATATATATATAAATGACGTATGTGAAGCTTACCAGATGGAGGATTTGGTATTAAGATGGGTGGTTATTATTTACTATTAACTTCTAAGTGACTTTTTTGGAACAAAAAAAATTTGTTGGGACGTTTGCAAATAACTTTGTAGCCAAAGGCTGATATAAGGAGGTAATTTTCAAGATTGACCGCATACTCCAATACAAAAGCCCGAGTTCCTTTTTATTTACCGAAATCGAAATCGTTAAGCACAATTTTCAGCGCCTCGAGTGCCTTTCTGTAGTCTCCAGAGTCCTGTTTTTCATTTGGAATCCACTTTATTACTCTTGACCATCATCTCTTGCCATACTTTCCACTTTTATTCGCCACCGAAAAGTATAGAAAGGCTTTTCGTACAGGGTGTACTCATAAATAAAAACTAGTATGGTTCCTGAAATATTTTTTTTGTCGTCCTTTTCATAATATAATATATTTTTCATTGTCTCATGTAACATCCATCCTGTATATAAAAATCGATCCTCTGGAACATAGTTGAACTTTTTGGAGCACAACTTTGATTGGCGATTTATGTTTTCCTGAAAGGAGTTGGCAAAAGATAGGAGGAAACTTTCTCGTGAAATTTTCAGGTGTTTTATAGATGGTTTTTTTCGGAGAAATAAGAAGATAAAAACAGATTTCTAATACAATGGTTAACTGAAATCAACAATACACTTTTTGCGTTAAATTAACCAAACACGACAGTCAATTTTGACATGTGGTATTTGTGACAGGCGCCAACTAAGTTGTTATTAACAACAGTTGAAAGAAAACTGAATTGAAAACTTTAGTGTGGTGAGATTAGATTTTCCTTTGAAATGGTCGCCGTTGAGTTGGCAGCCTGGCGGTTTTCCGAGTTGCTACGGCTTTAGAGTCAGATTTTGGAAGTTTGCAACTTTAATCTTTTGGATAAAGATTAACCTCGACATCCTGGGGAGCGCCAAAAGTGAGAGTCTGAGAAAACTTCAGCTTTATAAATATTCAAGAAGTTCTAACAGATTCTCGGGATAACGGCGGTTCTGTGCGTGAATCGTATATATTTTTTGGAATAAAGGACTCAAAAATATAGATAATTTTTATAATTCTTTGTATGTCGAAAGTTTAATTTCAATTCATCAAAATCATTTTCCGAGATTTGGAGGAGTTTTATTTCAACACTTTGACACAATTAAACTTTATTAATTACTCTTTCTTTTAATTGAAGTTGTTTGAAAGTTGAAATATGGGTTGACTTTTTAAAAATAGATGATCCGAGTAAATTAAACTGGATGTTTCTGTGTTTAATAATTAAAAGCGATTTAAAGACAAGGAAAGTGACTGAGCTCATGCTTAAGCAATATCCTTTGGAGGTTTAATAAATTTTCGCCCAGGATGTACGTAATGTGATCAAAGAAGATCGACAAGTCATATATCAAGAGGTTGGAGTATCATTGGGTATTTCAAAGACCACAATTAAAAAAATGTCAAGAATTATCATAATTATTAGTTGGATACCGCATCTGTGGACGGAAGAAAAGGAAACAGTAAGAGTCAATTGGAGTCAATTGGACGGCTGTTTGGGTTATCCAAGATAAAGCAAAATTATTACAATTATAAACATTATTTTGATAAATGTTTTTTCGTTTTCTCTCAATTTGTATAAAATGTTGTGACTCCACTATCTCTCCGTCTCTAACCAAGTTTTCTGTTACTCTTGTTACTCTGTACTGCTAGAGACTTCTGGCTTCGTCCCGAAAGTGAAGAAATCGTTTTCGACAAGGAAAAAAATAGTCACCTTCAGTGCCATCTTAGTCAAAAGGTACTTTCGTCATACGAGGATGTATGTATTGATATCTAGTTAGCCTATAGACCAGTTCCATGCATAAACAAAATATTGCGGTACCATAGCAACGAACAATAGAAGAAAGAAACCTCCATCCACATACTTTCCAACTGCACAGCACTCCAGAATCCTAGAGCACAGCACCTGGGAGATTACTGGATAGAAGAGGAACATTTGCCTAAGTTGAAGCCTGCAGACATCCTAAAATTCCTCCGGGAAATGGGACTAAAGGAACTACTAGTTTCTGAGACTCTCCTCAGTAACTGAGTAGAAGTAAGGGGACACAATAGATCTTTTAGGTCTCAGTGAATGTCACCCCAAAAAATCACACATACATACATACAACGAACAATAACTCATTAGAAGGGTCAGTGTGAAGTTGGACGACGAAAAAGTAAACCAGAGTTACGCAACAAATTAAAAGAAAAAAGATGTCCACCGAAATTGTGAAAATCGAAAAATTGGAGTATCGAGCCATCATCAAGTACCTGTATTTAAAAGGGTTAAGAGGTAAGCAGATTTAAGAAGATATGCTCAATACCCTTGGTGATCAATGTCCTTCGTTCTCTCCAAGACCTAAGAAGTTTCGTGTCCAAAAATCTGCTGGAAAAGTTTTTGCTTCAGTTTTTTGGAATTGCCATTGAGTAATCATGATTGATTTTTTGGATAAGGGTAGAACAATAACCGGCATTACTGACCACTCTACGGGAAAAAATTGAAGAGAAAAGAGGCGGAGATCTATCCAGAGGTGTTTTGTTTTTGCAGCACAACGCCCCTGCACACAAATCTCATGTTGCCTTACAAAAAATTCGTGATTTAGGGTTTGAATTACTAGAACACCCTCCTTATTCACCAGATTTGGCTCCGTCCGACTATCATCTCTTTCCTCAATTGAAAAAAAGTTTGAAAGGTCGTAAATTTTCTTCCAACGAGGAGGTAATAAAAGCTATGGAGGTCTGGTTTGCAGAGCAAGAAGAAACATTTTAAGTTATGAAATCAAACAATTTTATTTTGTAAAATCTACATTGTAATTAAACATAAAGTGACGCGTTTCGCTAACACAGTAGCTTTTTCAAACGTTGGAGGTATAATGAGAAACTTTCTATTTATACATTGCCTTAATACTAAATTATACGGAAATTTAACAATAAAATTATAATCTATTTACAAGGAAATGAAAAGAATTTGTCTAAATATGGAATTAACTAAAGAATTTAACAAGTTTACCTGGAAACTCATTCACAACCATCCTACAGGAATATTTCTAGGTAAAAAGGTTTAATAATGGAGAATTGTTAATATCAAGTTGGTCGTTAAGAAGATTATCTGAATATTTGTTTTTATTTATCTCTAGGGCTTCTAAAAGATTTAATTTGAAGGATTTAGTTTCTATATGCAAAATTTCAAAATTTGAATCGAAAGAGTGTTGGTTTGCTAATAAATGATTTGAATAGTTGGAATCTAATTTTTGATTGTCCTAACTACGTTTGTGTTATTAAATACTAGTTTTGAAATTCCTAAAAGTTCTACCTATATAAATTTTATCACAGTCGTCATTACCACATTTTAATTTATAAACTCCTGATTTATTTAGTTTTGAAGATTTGGATTTGTTGTTTTTAATGAATTTGGATAAATTGTTGTCAGTTTTGAAGCAAATATTCAAGTCTAAAGTTTCTAAAAATGATTTTATTTTTAAGGATAGGATGGTATTCCAAAGTAAGTTAAGCTTTTAAATTGGTTATTTTTGTTTTTATCAGAAGGAAATACTTGTTCTAGAGTATGTTTTCGTATCTTTTTATTTATGATGTTGTCAATTTTTGAAGAAACATTTTTTTGAAATATCTAGAGACGTTGCAGGTTCGCTGTGATAAATGTATATCCAATTAAAAAGAGAATATGTTGAGTACCTAATTAAATATTTTGACATTGAAATTTTGTTTGGTTCTATAGTAGGCTAAGAATTTTTCAATATATACATTATGTAATATACTGAATTTTATTTTTGAGAAAGCTACAGAAAAATACTTTTTCCGACAAATATAACTGATATTACATCTAATATATATCTAAATTAGACGGTTTTATCACTTTGCAAGTGGTATCTTCGTTGCCGTTTGAAATGCTTTATGGTGGTTAAAGAGGTATACAAAGGAGCATTAGATTTGCATGCTATTCAGAGAATTCTTGCACTTTGCATTTTAGATTGCTTTAATGTGTTCGGGAAACTTACTTTGGGCTATGTAAATCGAGTTTCAGAAAAAACAAGACTGGAAATTAGGACAAGGGATGTAGTTTTGTTGGAAATTGCATTTTCTTGCAAGCCTGCACATCAAAATTTTTGTTTTAGAAACTAATATTAATTTATTCCATTTTCCTTTTACTATTATTGGATGAGGAACATTTGAATACAGGGTTATACAGAAAATCCTATAATTTACAATATGGGTTTCTTATCTTAAAAATCGTCAAAGTAAAAACACCCAGAAAATTAAATTCTGCAATAATAAACAGCATGTTCTACTTTCCTAAGACTAAAAAAAATTATAAAATGGGATCTTTTTGTGACTAGAAATCGACTATTTTTTAATAAAATCAATTTTTCGGGGGTAATATGCCTAGTGCATTCAATTTTTCCGGAAAAATTCGGAAAAACGAGTTTCTTAGTAATTTGTTTTATTTCCTGAGTTAAATAAACATTTCATTATAATACACACAGTTCTTTGTAGTCTTCCTCACTGTCAACTTAGCTGTCAGCAGTTTTTTCGATTTTTTTCCGGAAAAACTGCTGACAGCTAGATTGACAGGTAATTTTTCCATTTAAAATTTATATTTGACATACCAATTCTTGATAGCGATTGGTCAAAATTAATAGGAAGAAAATAATCACCTTAAAATGTCGATTAGTTAATTTTTTTTTGACTAAATTTGATTCTCAGTTAATATTGTTTACAGATTTTCTAGGACTGATTTTCCGTCTCTGGAAAAGCATGAGTGATTTTTCACGTCGCTACATGAAGTTTCATCCTATAATAAAGATACCGAAAGAAGAAAAAAAAAACACTTTCTAGAGTTATCTTACTTATACGTCTTCGTATATGTATATAGCGTGTCTTGAAAGCTGCCGGTCTCTAACAACGCATACTTTAAAGTCCAGGTTTTTTTTCAGTACCGGTTTCATACACAAATAGCAAACAAGAAGATTTTACATATTGTCCATAGAATTGAAACCATAGAGATAGTAATAAGGGAGGAGACGAAGTCACGTGATCTAAAGCGTACTCGGTCAGCCATTTTCGTGCCACGCTAATGTCAAAGTTATTTTTAAGTGTCATTGGTGTTGTAAATTACATTTTTGAAGATACTTTTGTTTCAATTGATTGACTAAAATGGTTTCTTGTGCTGCTAGAAGTTGTACCAGTCGAGACGGCGTGGATACTAAGAAATCTTCGGGAATAACGTACCACAAGTAAGATAAATAATATGCAGTGGTGTATTACAAATATTTCAAACATGAGTCTGTTACACAGTAATAGTTTTAGACTATTGTAGTTTTGGTGCTAATTAAAACGTTGCATTTGGTATATGACAAAATCACGTCGCCAAGAGGCTTGAAAACTTACGTTATAACTGAACCAATCAATATTAAAAAGGAATCACTGCATTACATTGATTATCAATACTAAAAATTCATATATCGAAAAATATCAAATCCGGTTCTGTGCAGAAATACGTTGCGTACCATACTTAGCCACGCCCACTGATTCCACATGTACATATGGAACCTAACACTGGATGTCGTCTCCTTCTTTACTACTATCTCTATGATTGAAAACAAAGAAAAACAGTTCTGTGCAAATCTATAATTTTTTGTCTGACAATATCTACATCTGTGCCTCTTCCTTTGGACCTAGTACCTTTCCTAAAGTCGTTTACGAAAACATGAAAGGCTTCTACAGTGGATTGGCCTGTTTGGTAGACAAATTGTTTTTTTCGCAAAGCGGTATATTCGATAAATAATCAATCAAATTATTCTTCCCATACTTTTAAGTATAGAGGAAACGATATGGACGTGGTTTCTACTTCAAGTTGAAATCAGAGTGATAATAATCCCTTATTGCTCTTCTGCAATAGTTTTTACAAAATATTATACAGAATGGTATATTATACACCAAGGTGGTGAAGACTATTATTATTGACCGAGTACCGAGATTATTTCGCGAGAGGTTTCTGCCCCGAGTGGAATAAGATGCGAGGTTTATAAATGTCTTCAACACCTTGGTGTATATACAATTTTTTCCTCTACTAGCCAAATTTAAGACAAAAATTAAAAATAATTCACAAATGCACCACGAGAAACGTTTACTCCGTCGTCTGACTGACAAGTACACTGTCAGTTTTCGATATATTAGGCAATCCAGTGACCTGTCAAATAAAATTCAATATGGCGACACAGGGCAAACAAATATGATTTAATACATTGTAGACCGTGGATTTTGGTATACATAAGTGTTTATTTTGGAGAAAGGTGCTTTTATTTTGCTTTGGTATCTCTATACTAATAATATACAATAAAAAGTTCAGTTTTATTTAAACTTTTAAGCTGGGTATATCAATTCAGGACCAACTTTGGGTTGTGTATCTATATAAGAACATTATTTTTTTGTTAGTGGTTTTTAGACTATCAAGAATTATTATTTAATATTTACGAGTAAGTACAGACTGACTGAAACATATACAATATTATAATGAAAGTGAAACTTTTATGAAATTGCAGGCATTAAAATTTCACTTGCTTGAATTGGAAGATATCACCTGCAGTATTTAACTTTTATGCTTACGGATTTCAGGAGTGAAACACCTACTTCAAAATGCCAACAGCTTGTGTATTGTAGTCGGTTGTGGGAGCCGTTCAAACCGGTGTTATCGAAATGCCTCCCGTTTTTTCAGGTACCTATTTTCATAGATGAAATGCCTCCCGGGTACAATCGAAATGCCTCCGGGTCCTTAATCATTTATGGTAATATTTTGTGTGCTTAATCTTTGTATAATGACACAATGTTGCCAAATTATAATTTGAATAGGTAAATATATATCTATTTTTATTTTTCTAATTCTTATGCACTGTACATAAAATCTGTTAACAAAATATTTCAGAGTACGACATTTTTGTTTAGAAAATAAAATTGTTTACAATTAAAAACAAAGCCGAAGTACACTTAGTTGTTTATAATAAATATCCTTTCTATAATGATGTGATTACTTAATCAGTGTACATTTTTGTTTAGAAAATAAAATTGTTTACCATTAAAAATAAAGCCGATGTACCTACACTAAGTATTCTAATTGTTTTGATCTAACACGATTCTAATCTCTAATCTATTCCATGAATAGGGTAGTTTGCACCTACTAAATCTGGTAATTAGTTGTTTATAATAAATATTCTTTCTATAATTATGTGATCACTTAATTTTTGTATAAATACTTCAAGTTTATTAGTTCTTGTCTCAGTTTTGTCGATTTAAAGCTTGTATCAGTTTGTCAATTTTAAGTTCAAATTGTGTTTAAGTGGATTAAGTTATAATATTCGAAATAATGGAATCAACGATGTGTTCGAGTCAAAAGGGCAAACCTTTAATATCAATTGATGGTTTCACATTCGGTTTTCAAAAAATGTTGGCCAAAGATACGGTAAAGCGATGGACATGTACTAAGAAAACCTGCAAAGCATTTGTGAAAACGCAGGGATGTGACAATTCGATAATTGAGTCGATATTAGATCACAATCACGAGAAGTTGTCTGCCGAAGTGTCCAATAGGAAAGCCGTAAGCAATTCGATAAAAAGAGCAGCCGTGGAAGATATCAACGAAAAACCAATGAAGCTCATATGTAAAGAACTTAAGAAGACGAATATAGAGACATTTACTACCAACGATATCTATAGGGTGAGACAGAATTTATATTACGCTAGAACAACTAATTCTTTAATTAAACTTCCTAAAAGTATATCTGAATTTCATATTGCTATCGATTCAACTTCGATTATTACAAATAGGAACGAAAATTTTATAATTAAAAATGACAAAGATAATCACATTGTTATATTATCCTGTTCTTCAAATCTTTCTTTTCTTTCGACTGTTTCCAATTGGTATGTCGACGGAACTTTTGAGTACTGTCCTCGCTTTTTCACCCAATTGTTCACTATACATGGCTTAAAAAATGGACATTATATTCCTCTCGTCTTCTGTTTACTTGAAGATAAAAAGTCATCTTCTTATTATCTCGTGTTTAAATATATCATAGAAGAATGTATTAAACTCAATTGCCCTGTATCCCCTAAAGTAATAACTTCAGACTTTGAAATTTCTATACATAATGGTATCCGTAAGGCATTCCCTGAAGCAGATCTTCGTGGATGTCGTTTTCATTTGGGTCAGGCTTGGTATAGAAAGCTTCAAGCACTGGGCTTAGCTCCAGAATACCAGAAAAAAGGTGCTGACTCAAGTGAAATTACCCATTTTCTGTCATATATTTTTGGCCTATCATTCTTAGATCCTGAAGAAGTTGGCGATTTTTTTGCAATAGATTTGTCCGAAATTAAACCAGTCGATGAAAGGGTCACTCAGTTTTGTGATTATCTTGTGGATAATTATATATCGGAAAATTCGAAATTTCCGCCACATCTCTGGGCTGAGCACTCTTCATCTTTAGAAAGAACCACAAACCCATGTGAAAGTTTCCATTCCAAGTATAACTCGTCTTTCTACTGCCCTCATCCAAATATAAATAATTTTATTGAGATTATTTTACAATTTCAAATAAATACCTATATTAAAATAAATTCTGTCTCGGTACCAAAAAGAATTGTTGAGGAAAGTACAGCAAAAATCAATTTTGTAAATGAAAAAATATTACAATTAAGAGAAGGTACAATAAATAAATTAGAATTTGTGAAACTAGTGTCATACAAATTTAGGAAAAATAATTTGTAAGTTTGTAAATTTCTTCTGATGATTTGTATATAAAATTGAATAGTTCAGTCTGCAGACTGAATTTTATTGTTTGAGTCGTAATTTTCTTAAAAATTGGTGTTTTTAAATTTTCTGCGATGATAATATTATGTAATTTTGTAAGTTTCTGCTGATGATTTGTTTTAATAAATGTATAAAATACTTATCATGTCTTTATGTTTTTGATCAAAATAATCAAAATATTAAAACCAAAAAATAATGGTTAATATTGAGTTATTAACGAAATTCTATAAAAGGACGAAAGTTTGGCAACGTCTCACCTTCGTACAAAGATTAGAAGCTGGTAATTTATTTAGAGCTTAGGAGGCAATTCGTATGTGACCCTTTTAGCGACAGGTAAGAAACCCTTTTTCGGGAGGCATTTCGTATCCGGCCGTTCAAACCGAGACCAAGTAAGCTTTTTTAAGGTTCCAGCTGTTTTAAAGAACACATTTTTGGTGCACAAGAATGAATTGAGTAAGAAGCGTAGAGAAATGTGGTTAGCAGCAATCAATAGAGATGATTTAACAGAATCAAAAATCAAATATCAGGCTGTATGTAGCAGGCATTTTGTTCAGTTTTGTTCAATAACAATATTTATAAAAACTAAGAAAAGTGATATATTCTAAATAAAAAATACTTGGTAATCAAATGAGCAATATTCTAAACACTAATAAAATATACTAAATTGAAGCAAAATATACTAATAAATTCGACTAAAAAGTCTTGAGCACTGTTTATGACTGACAAAACTAACCTATCTGTCTAAATTGTTTAACCTGCATGGCCATATAAGGTCACCGTGATCTGGATTGCCTAATACGTACTCGTTATGTCATCAGTTATTTTTGGTTGAGCGCGAATTTTAAACTAATGGCATTTTTATTCAAATAATTTTATCTTGATAGGTGATTTCAAGCAGCAAATATGTTAAAGACAATTTCCTGGGTATACAAAATTATGTTGCACAAGTTTTTGTTGAACTATAATCCCTGAATTCTCAAAATATTTGAATTTGTCCATTATTGACCTAGGTTAATGATAGAAAATTATTAACCACTAATAAAGAAATTCAACTTCGCAGTTGGATAGAAAAGGCAATAATAAAATCAAGATATTTAAAATACATGATTTGAAAGCAATTGATCATTTCAGTATCTACTTTGCGTGTGTGCCGTTTGCATCAACTGTTAATGTATTTAGTTATGCGAAAATTCACTTAGAATCCAGTAATTCCATCTCGTTTGAGTGTCCCAAGAGAGTTTCATATACTACTATATACATTAAAATAGAATATTCAATTTTACCCTACTGGGTATGTCAAATTGAATTTCAGTTATAAAATGCGAACATAAAGATTTTGATGAATCAGGTTGAGTAGTGATTAAGTTTTCGAATATTTTATTTGTTTTTCCTTTTCCAAATCAAGTAGATTTGAAACATCTAAGGTATATAATGGGTCAAATACAGAAAATATATCTTCTGTATGTTCCTTGTGGCATTACTTATTATTTTTTGAGAATCAAACCACCATATTATGTTTTCTGTATGTTCCTTGTGGTATATTATTCATTCTTTTTTTAATTTCTTGGGAAATTAAAGCATATTATGCTTTTATTCTCAAGATCTTTCTATCGCACAGCGTTCTAGTCTGCGGCATTCGATTCAGCATTAAATTTGCTATGTAAAGTGGATTTTTCGACACTGTAAAACGTGAGGTATAAAAATTATTAGTGTTCGCGAATTAGTATATTATTGAAAGTCCGATTTTTTGACATCTTTTTACATAGATATTTGCGAACACTAATAATTTTTATACCTCATGTTTTACAGTGTCGAAAAATCCACTTTTCATAGCAAATTTAATGCTGAATCGAATGCCGCAGACTAGAAC
>CAJUYG010004394.1:0-16920 GCA_910591675.1 Galerucella calmariensis
CAATGTCATTCGAATTATCATCCGCGATTCTAATTAACGATTTGGCATCGGCTAATAATTTAAAATAGGCTGTCTCAAAGGCGTCTCTCTCATTTACTTGTAGCGTCGGATCTACCCCTAATAAGTCTATCTCAATTTGAATTCTTTCAAAATCATTAAGAAGCTCATTTAAACGATCTAACCTAACTTTTATTTCCTCTATTGAATTTACGTTTATATTAAAATTATCTAAAAAGGTTCTAAATCTTGTGGCTTGTGCCTTAACGACTGCACGTCTTTTTTTCAAGTTTGTGTACGGATCTGTAGTTGTGATCTGATCATGGCCGCCATTTCTATTTGAGTTTGGTTGTTGTACATTGGCATTGCCGCCATTCTCGTTTCCTTGCATTTTTTTTACGTTGAAGTTAAAACGAATGTATTTTATCTAATCAAGTATATGTATTCAATAAACTGTATTGTGTCAAATTTGCATGCAGGTACAAAATAGAACAATGTAGGATATTATGTTAAAAGGAGAGTGACTTACGTAGTTTGTAGTTGTTGTTTTCTTCCCGAAACCACTTTTCTTTCCAAATCCAGTGAGAAAGGACCATATGTTGAGTCTTCAACTTGTTGTAGCTGGTTCTTGTTGTTGAAAGAAAACCGTTACACTTCCTTTTTTTTAACTTTAATTAACCAATAAAATATGTAAATGGTGTAGGTACAATACAGACAAGTTTAGAGCGATTAAGTTTTATATGGACTGTATGTTGTTATGTTGTTAAGTTATAAAATGTATATAAGTTATTTTTTCTCATTACAAAAAAACGTGTTGTCTGTTATAAAACAAAAAAAGAATGTCTTTTCTACAGCGCAAGACCTAAACTCGCGGCGCGCGCTGATGTTACGAATCTCCAGCGACAGGATCCGATGTGTGACGGTCAGAGGCGTAACAAAATAAAATAAATAAAAATGTACACAACATACTTTTTCTTACAAAATCCACATTATTAAAAATAACATTATAATATTGCAGATAACATACCGTCACCTGAACCAGGACCTTCTTCATGTGAAGCAGAAAATTTCCCTAGTTGTCAAGCTTTGCCATTATTGGGTAAATATTTCAATTGTTCAAATACATCTGTATATGCAATGCATCAAAATGTATAGTTTATTTACAAGTATGTATATACATAAATAAAATTATAATATTGCAGATAACATACCGTCACCTGAACCAGGACCCTCCTCATCTGGAACAGAACATATTTTTTTCTGTACAATGATGCTCATTGGTTGTTTACTATTCAGGGCTTTTCACGATGAGCGTTAATTAGACGTTTCTGGCAAACCAGACAACGGATCAACCTGAAAATTTGACAGTATGCATAAATGAACATGATCTACACGCCTAAAATATTTTAGACGATGCGGCGTTGCCGCTTCTACTGTAAAGTAGCGGTTACTTTGATTTTTCAAATGGAACACCCTGTATATAATATCATATTATGATTTCTTGTCACTTCGTCAACAATTTCATATAGTATCTCCCTATACCTATCTCTTACCGTTTAAGGGATATAAATTAATTTTGATTCTTTTTTCACCAAACATGTACTTTTATAAACGCTGATAATCTTGAACTCTCTGGTACTAAGACGATCAAATTCGGAATGGAGTGAAGTGATACCATAAGGATCCTCACTTCTGAGCCATATTTTTTTGCCTCATACAGGGTCGTTAGAAAATGCGGATACTTTGTTCACATGAAAAAATGAGTGGAAGTCAATTTTTTCAAATGGAACACCCTGTATTTTTCCACATTTTTGAGCTCTACATCCAATTTTAGATTGACTTTGTTCAGATAATCCTATTCCGATTTCGATCCGTTTTCGAGATAAACTGTTTCAAGCAGAAATTGACGTGGTTCCCTTGCATTCATTACTTATTTTCGAGATTTAACATCTATTTTATACTATGTAATATTTCTTTTAGATTTAGTTTTTTAACAGTCACCAATCAGTCAATTCGAAAGTGATATGTTCCTTAGAAAAAGTTACAATTTGTATGCATTGAGGTATTGAGTGTCTCTACCGTACAACATTGCAAATTAGTATTTTTTCATAGTGTGCTTTGGAAATATAAATGATCCAATTTTGAAACGTCAAACGTTCGTTGGTGGTTTTGACTGATTGTGATACCAATTATAACCAAAAAATGTCAAGATTAGGTTACAGTAAAGAAGATTTCTTGAATTTATTGATAATTTATGGTGAGTGCAATAGAATTGCAAGTAGAACATGCCGAGTATTTCATGAAAGATATCCACAACTTCCGAAGCCGAATAATAATGTGGTAAACCGACTTCTAAAAAACTGTAGATTGAATGGAACCTTTCATCCAAAACTTACAGTTTTGGGATTTTTTCATGCATTTCCAAATGAGGAGATAGGAGATAGGTATACCCTACGTGACAATTTATCGCATTCTTAATAAGCGCAAATGGCATCCCTATAAATTTTACTGTGTCCAACGTCTGAAAGAGACAGATTTACCTCGTAGAGTGGAATTCTTTGAATGGTTACTTGTCAAGACTCAAGAGGATGAACATTTGCTAGACAATATCATATGGACAGATGAGGCTAAGTTTACAAAAAATGGAATTTTCAATAGACACAACAGTCATTATTGGTCGCCAGAAAATCCCCATGTCGTTCGCCAAAGGGGTTTTCAAGAAAGATGGCAATTTAATGTATTTTGTGCCATAAAGAATGAGTCAATTTTTTATATTGAGTTTTATGATAATAACTTGAATGCTACAAAATATGAAGATTTACTGAGAAATGGAATTCAAATGATTTTAAATCATAGGCCAGGAAGAGAACGTGTATGGTACCAAATGGATGGTGCTCCACCCCATAATTCTCGTTCAGTAAGTGAAGCTTTAACTGAAATCTTCGAAGACAGATGGATTGGTAATAATGGACCTTTTCGTTGGCCTCCTAGAACACCAGATAGCAATCCACTAGATTATTTTGTAGGTTTCATTAAAAATATGGTTTACTCCGACCCAATAACAACAATGGAAGATATGAAATCGAGAGTTAGAACTGCTTTCAATAGTTTAACTCCAGAATCAATCAGAAGCGCTACACATGAAAATCTTCTGAAGAGATTACATGTTTGTTTAAGTAGAGTAGGAGATGTGTTCGAACATATTCTGAAATACAGTGATAATTGAATTGACTTATTAATTCATGAATTTATTTTCAGTTCGTGTGTCAGCGTTAATAAAACTATTTTTTGAAGAGAAGTTTCATTTGATGGTTGAAGAGTATTTCAATAATTATTTATTCATTGCATTATCTGTGACTGATGAAGGAACATCGAATGGATTCTGTTAAATTTCAAAAATAATTGATGAATTCAAGAGAACCACTTCAGTTTCTGTTTGAAACAGTTTATCTCGAAAACGGATCGAAATTGGAATAAGATTATCTGAACAAAGTCAATCTAAAATTGGATGTAGAGCTCAAAAATGTGGAAAAATACAGGGTGTTCCATTTGAAAAAATTGACTTCCACTCATTTTTTCATGTGAACAAAGTATCCGCATTTTCTAACGACCCTGTATGAGGCAAAAAAAATATGGCTCCGAAGTGAGGATCCTTATGGTATCACTTCACTCCATTCCGAATTTTATCGTCTTAGTACCAGAGAGTTCAAGATTATCAGCGTTTATAAAAGTACATGTTTGGTGAAAAAAAAATCAAAATCAATTTATATCTCTTAAACGGTAAGAGATAGGTATAGGGAGATACTATATGAAATTCAGTGGCGGCTCGTGAACTTTTTAAGAGAGGAGGCTGGAGGCAGCAAGAACCAAGGTGGAGGTATAGGTTTCTCTTGCCAAATTTTTTTTTTGTTCTCATAATTCATTGTGCATTGCTACCTATTTTATGAAAAAAATTATATTTCAGAACCAAGTTATCCAAAAGTGTATTGGAAAACTCTTTTGAAAAAACATTCGAATAAGTTTTTATTCGTCAAGTCTTAAAACCTTGTAAAATTCATGTAAATCGGACTAAATGATGAAACGAAATAATTTGATTTGTTAAGATCTACATTATATTAATATTAAAACTTTCAATTTTAATATAATGTGATGTATAAAATCTGATTTATAAGCTTAGATGTATCCAACCAAACATATTAGTATAAATATAGGTACACTACTTACTTGTACAAAAGAACTATTGAGACACAAGGTTTTTGGGATATATACTGGGATATATGTAATATACCTCATAATTAAACGTACCTAAGTGTCTGAGTGAGTTGGTATTTATAAAATTACAATAAGAATGTGTTTATTGAAAATAATAAAAAAGTTTTCCATATGGGTTACTGCTTAAGTAGAGACATTGTATATTTCTACTACTATGTTTGGTAGGATACATCTAAACCAATGAATAAGATTTTATACATAACATCATATGTATTTGTATTGTGTACAACTTTGGAATATACATAAGGAACTTATAGGTACTATTATGAAAAATTGTAATATGTGATGTGATGTGAGGAAAAAGTTGTAGAATATTTTTAATAAATAAAGCATTAACAATATATTGACTTTTAATTAGCAATAACTTTGCTGAAACCATTTTATTCATCAGATAAAAAATCATATCAAAACGAAGAGAAATTATTAAAGATGGCCCTATATATACAATAACATCAAGTTCAGGTCTCATTTAGTGTGATAGTGATTTCATGTGGAGGTTGTGAAATTGTAAACAATCCCATACATAATTTTTTCATCATTTTCTTATAGAAGTCAGTTCCACATCAAATTATATGACCAGCTTTAAAAACATGTTTACCGATTTGCCAGAATATATAACATTGACATGCATTACTACAATTATAAATTAGTTTCAAGCAGAGACCTTTAATTTAACTGTACAATAAACGATCCATTAATCCCTCAAGAACATCAAATACGAAACAAAATAATACAAAAGTTTTACAGGTTATAGAAGAATACTCGGTTTGTTTACATCTCAACTCGATATCTTAAGAACAATTTTCAGTACATAAGGGTTACCTACCATTGGCTAGTTTCCCCGTCAAGTCAATCAAGGAAATATTTCATAGATTTTGAACACGACTATTTCGGAATACACCCCTTTTTAAATGAACTATAGTCTGGTAAATATTGCAACACTCAGTACAAGCAACGATAATATGTGTTGTCTAACTATTAGAATGGATATTATAGAGATTATATCAGATATCATGTGAATTCATCAAGCACGGATGTACCATATATCCACTCTTTTTTGTATCGTCTTTTCTCGCGTATCTGTATTCAGTGTTATGTTATCTATGATCTGTATATTGATAGGAGTGCATTTTCAAAAATTGACTTTGTATTCTAAGAAATGAACGAACTGAAACGAATCCAGCATACTCGGATCGGCAGCTTACACCATTGTCTATTGGTCTATAAAAAGAAAGCTTATAAACTGACACCACCACCACTCTTATTGTACTCTTCTGACTCTGACTTGACGAATTATAATAGTAAATATTTGAGTTTGTGAGGTTAATACAAAAATGACATCATTCTAGTGTTCGTTTTCGATTTGCTAATATTAGTAAAGATTATAGAGTAATAAAATCAATCCCCTCGTAAATGCGGTGTCCTATAAATGTTTTTACAACCTTCTTTAGGTTATTAAATAAAATATTTTGTAATAATAAATCTTCTCTATTTTTTAATCCTTGAGTGTATCCAAATATTTCGTTGAAATTTGTTATAATGGAAAGGAATACCACTGCTGCAAATAATGAAACTGTGGAGAAGAGATCAGCGGCCAATACTAGCATTGTTGGTTTATTGCTTAGTGCATTCAAAAAGGTAAACATTACTAAAATACATATTTTTGTGTGCTAAACTAACATTATAATGTGATTAAAAATAGTTGGCATAGAAATATTTTAAGCACCTAGAAATTCATACAAATTTTAGCTTTTACAACCTTCAGTGAGTAATGATATTTTAAAAAGAATATACCTAGAACTAATTAAAATTTACAGGCTTCAGTTGTCGGAATAGTATACATGGCAGGGTATATGAATTGGTCTATCGCTTGGTTTATTGGTCCTGTAGTGCTTTTTGTAATGAGAGATCAGTGGAAAAAAACTAGCGATCGGAAACGAGCTATTGCCAAAGCGACAGCCCTCAGCAGCGAACAAGAGGTAGTTTTAGCTAGATTAGACGATTTACCAGCTTGGGTAAGTATTACCAAATTGTGCGTATTTAAATATCCACTTTTGTTCAAGAGTTGACAAACGATGAATTTAGGGAATAGATAATTTGAATTGAAATTAAACGATCTATTACAAAGATATAGTGAACTGAAAAAATGAATGATAAATACCTATAATAATTTGCAAATTAAAACAAAGGCGCACGCTCAATAGAGGAGACCGAACAGCCAGTGCCGGATTAACCACGTAGCAAGAGTAGCTACGGGTTCCGCGCGAAAGGGGGCCCCGCATATTCAAACCCACTGATCTCTACCTGAGCGAAATTTTTAAAGGGAAACGTCAGACACTCGGTACCCCCCCAAATTTCAAATTTCATACCTAAAGGTAGCAAAAACGTATACTTAGAGTAATGAATTTTTTGTTACCACTTTATACTAAAAAACCCATAGCAGATCAAGGGCTCTTTTGCTACGGACCCCAGGCTTATTTAATCCGGCACTGTTAACAGCCCCCATTATCCAATTTTTGTACATCAAATTCTCAAATTTATGATTTGCTGTTTAAATCGACGCGTTAAGAAAACAGTGAAAAAACCATTCAAATATATTTATTAAAAACTTATTTTATTAGTTACCTTTAGGACCGGTTCCATAATTTGAGTATAAACGATGTAGGTTAAAGACATTGACCCTTTCAACTATCTATGTTATAATAAATCGAACCCAACACCGGGATACAATGCTTATAATGTTTTTTATTAAATTTAATTAGTCTGATTTTTATATTCATTGCCGTTACATTAATAGGTAGTATATTACGCAACGATCATGTAATGATGGTTATTAATACACTCCCATTAACCATACGAAACTTGCCTTATTGCATGAGAGTTGCATACACTATTTTTTATACGAAGAAATTTGATTTAAAAAAAAATATAAAAAATGTACTACTCGGTACTCGAACCCGGCATGTTTAGATCGAAAACAATCTTATGCGGCGCCTTTCCTCACTGTGCTACGAGACCAAATTGTTAGTATAAAGTGTATATAGGTATGCTACTGTTTTACAAAATTAGTAATAAAATATTGTAAACAAAAATTAATAAGTTTAAATATGTATTTACCTTGACCATTAAGTATTTTTGGTCGGATGCTCGACATTTCTTTTAAAAACTGACGCAAAAGATTTAAACTGTCATAAAACACACGAATCTCTTAGAAACTGTCAAACATTCTACAGAAAATATTGGGTCTGCCTACTTGGGTATTTGAATAGGTATCTAAATTTCTATTGGTCAATTTTTCAGTTTTATAATGAAAACCAGTGTTATAATGAGTATCAATATGAAACTGAAAATTGGCATTTAATTAACAAATTATAGTATAGGAGTAAAAAATAGTATATTAAGTATTAAGAACGGTAAGGGTTGTTTACCGGTCGACAGCAATGTTTGAAGGCTGAGCGTAGCTAGGCCTCCAATTTTGCTGGAGACCGATATTACCCTTAAAGTTCGAGATGCTTATACCATTTTTTGCGCGATCGTATTGAAATAAATTTCGAATAAAATAATTTAAATTTCTTCGAAATGAACGAAATGTCAAAAGTGACATTTATACTTCTCGATCAGTTTAAACTATAATTTGCATTTTGGTAAAATTGTTTTCATGCTATTTATTACTTTTTATATTGTTCTGTTCGATTCTGTTCATTAAAAAAATATAGATCTTATTTTTTTGTTCTTTTTGTGTAATGAATGAAGTAATATATTATTTAGGATCACTTAAATGTATGTAGGGCTAAGACGTCGGTAAGTAATTTACTTACCGACGTCTGAACGGTAAACACAACACAACCTACCGTCCTAACAACCGATGCTGTAAATAACAAAAAAGCTCGATCGCGCAAAAAATTATATTTCAATTATTTTTTCTCTTATTTTTTGGGAATGAAAACCACAATAATGTTTTTTTATTTTTTTATTTCGACGTTTCGGTAGCGTTCGAAAAAAATATTTTTTTCGTTGTGTCAGATAGGGACCAAAAATTATTTTATCATTATTTAATCTTGACAAAGGTAGCTGGAACGCTACCGAAACGTCGAAATAAAAAAATAAAAAAACATTATTATGCTTTTCATTCCCAAAAAATAAGATTAAAAATAATAAATAATGCCACAAGGAACTTACAGAAGATATATTTCAATTCACTAATAGTTTGCTTATTCTGTGTTTGAAGTGATAAAGCTGTTTGTTGATAATAAATACATAAATCAGCCATAGTCTAAACATCAGTTATCATTAAACCGAGTTTAAGTGTTTGATACAACTCGCCCTTAAAAAATCAATATATTCCCACTTAAAATCTTTCGTCAATTGTTGTATTCTTATGACTCTATTGGCCACATAGGCATTGATCTTTAGTGGATCTGTTTTTATCCAACCTAAAACTATACTACTGTCGGAAAATAAATAAACATTATCTATTTTTTTTCGCAATGGTTCATAAATTTTATTTGTCAATGCTGCATTGAGTTCCCGTGGAGGAATAGTAAATTTGTTATTTTTTTGCATGGGAGCTAATCCAGATTTTGAGCATAAAAAAGTTAGATGAACTGAGTCACTTTCAAATGAACGTATGTAGAGTACAGACCCGTAAGCGTAACTGGAAGAATCATAGTATCCTATCAACTCTACTTCTATTATCCTACACTATGAGAAAGTTCAATTTTACCGGCTTTAAAGTTTCGAGAAAAGTACCATTTCACCGGATAGCCGAGAAAATAAATCTCACGTTTCCACGCTAGCTGGCGCCCCAATTGACAAATTGAATCAAAACTGTTGATGTTATCCCACACAACAATTATTGTTGGTAATATTCTTTTTATAAAAAAATTTAATTTAATATAAAATTCAGTACTATTTCTATGCTATACAATAATTGTTGGTGATATTTCATACAGGGTGGGGCAAACTTCTGACATCGGAGGATTACATCGTTGTGGTGATAGATAGAACTTTATAGTTTTGTGTGAGCTAATACAGTTACTGAGGGCACATTTTGAAAATACTTTCGATTCTACAGGGTGTTCCAAAACCACGTAGCAGCACAAACTTACATTTTTGGAACTTTAGTTCTTTACGCCAGGTTATGTTTGAGCGACCAGGGGTCGCGACGCAAAAGATCTGACCGTTACGCGTTACGTTACGCTGCGTTATGTTACATTGCTTCGTTATGTGCCTTGCTTTTGCGTGCTTGTGCCTCCTTAGTCTCTCTCTCGTTTACTAAGCAATTCATAATAATAAATATGCTCCAGCCCGGATTCGAACCCGGGCCGCCCGCGTGCAATGCGAGCATTCTAACCACTGAACCACAGATGCTATATTAAAATTCTATGCAAAGCTGGTATTCGCAGTGCTAGTGATCTACTTGAATTTGTTCGGATAAATTTTTACTATTATTTCCATAATTTTTTTGCGCGATTAAGGGGTCTAGCTACTTTTCGAAATACAGGGTGTTGAAATTTTGAAAACTTGAATGTTTTAATTCGATAACTTTAAAATGGATTGATAAATTGATTTGACATTTGGCAGGTAGTTTTTAAATGTAAAAGGGCATATTTTGAAAGAAATTGTAGTTTGTGCAACTAGTGTGGATATGATGGCCATATCGCACGAGGACGAAGATGAAGCACGACGCCGTAGGCGGAGTGCTCAATCGTTCAAGTGCGATATGGACCATCCACACGAGTCAAGCAGCATATTTTTTCTACGACCCACTTAGGAAAAAATCTAGAAAATAAAAATTTCTATAAACTGTAATATAACTTCAAATTAAAAATTTAACAATTCAATTTTATGTTTCCACTAATTTTGTGGTAAACGAATGTCCAATTTGTATAATGCTACAGTTTCCCTTTTTAAATATACGATGCTGTTATAAGTAGATGTTGCCAGTCGGACTCTCTCATGAAGGGTACCGTACCATTATCTGTAATAATGAATATTCTGCTAAATATTTCAAACGTCTACCTGTTGTCGTTATTAATATCAAGCAGAATAATTATTTCAAATTAAAATTAACAATAAAAAAAAACTTCCTCACGGGGAATCGAACCCGGGTCTACCGCGTGAGAGTGTGGTATGCTTACTACTCTACCACCAAAGAATATGCAAATCGTTTATCTATAACGTCAAATGTATTACATTATTTTTGATTAAAAGGAACTAAAGTTCCTACCGTGTGTCCCGCGACACGTTCTACCTTTTTTAAATGGAACGTACTATATTTTGTTTAAGAATCGAAAAGATCTCACCGAGAGCGTTACAAAAATATAGCACTCTAATATATTATAAGGTTGTTTTACAAAGATATGGCCAATTATTAGCAAAAAAGACCTCCTCTTTAACACTCTGCAGAACAGTAAATTAAAATAAATCAACAGGTCTTTGTGTTCAAATGTCATACACACATCATTGGCTGTGTTCAGTATTAATTACTTTTTTTATCGGTGGCTTCTTTAATACAGGGTGAAACAAAACGCAAATCAAGCAATATCTCAAAATTTTTAAATGAATCACCCTATAAGTCTTTTTACAATTTGTTAGTACAATTAATAAACTTTCAAACGATGTAGTAAACTTAGGGCATTAGTTAATGGAAAATCGTAGATATTTTATGATAATGGTCAAAAACTAGTATTTTACATACACAAATTAAATGGTATTAAATTTTTAAATGCAACCTCTTGTAAATTTTAAAATTTCTAAGGCATATATTTTAATCGTAATTTTGGATGCATCTACAATATCTAATCAATGAAATAAAATGTTTGCTAATACCGTAGGTACCTACCTGGAATTACCAAAAATTTCATATTTATTCATGTTTCACGTTCAAGAATTGTTATTATAGGCTTGTTTGAGAATGGGCGAAACATAATCAAGCCATATTTTTGATTATATCAAATGGGCTACTATCAAAATAGTATCTACTAGTAAATGTCAAAGAAATATTGCTGTATTCTTCGTTTGTGTTTAGGAAGTTGATTCAAACACAATAGTTAACTTGTGGTTCCAACAAGATGGAGCATCTGTGTACCAGAAATTTTACCGACAGGTGGATAGGACGTGGTGGACCAATTTCGTGGCCTCCTCGATCTCCAGATCTCACACCGATGGATTTCTTCAAGCAACTTGTGTATCAAACGTAACGCATTTTCCACAATAAACTACTATACTTTTTATAGAATGTCAATGTTCATTTATGTAAATGTGAGTGTTCTTATAATGTTGGTTTTCATAATTGTAAGTTTTTCAAAAATAGAAAAAGTTGGAAAATGAATTACAAGCTTGCATTTTACATAACTAAGATATACTGTTTGTGGTGACTTGAGTAATTATTTCGTAAAGACTACAAACTGCTTTTATATTCATCAGTAACTACTATAATGACATTAGTCTACTTACAGTAAACAAAAATATTTCTTCCAACATAATTCCTTCTTTCCTTCCTCTAATGGTAAGAGTAGAAGTCAAAGATATTTTAGATGCATCCAAAATTACGATTAGAATTTATGCCTTAGAAATGTTAAAATTCACAAGATGTTGCATGTAAAAATTTAATACCATTTAATTTGTTTATGTAAAATACTTGTTTTTGACCATTATCATAAAATATCTACGATTTTCCATTAACTAATGCCCTAAGTTTACTACATCGTTTGAAAGTTTATTAATTGAACTAACAAATTGTAAAAAGACTTATAGGGTGATTCATTTAAAAATTTTGAGATATTGCTTGATTTGCGTTTTGTTTCACCCTGTATTAAAGAAGCCACCGATGAAAAAAGTAATTAATACTGAGCACAGCCAATGATGTGTGTATGACATTTGAACACAAAGACCTGTTGATTTATTTTAATTTACTGTTTTGCAGAGTGTTAAAGAGGAGGTCTTTTTTGCTAATAATTGGCCATATCTTTGTAAAACACCCTTATAATATATTAGAGTGCTATATTTTTGTAACGCTCTCGGTGGGATCTTTTCGATTCTTGAACAAAATATAGTACGTTCCATTAAAAAAAATGTAAGTTTGTGCTGCTACGTGGTTTTGGAACACCCTGTAGAATCGAAAGTATTTTCAAAATGTGCTCTCAGTAACTGTATTAGCTCACACAAAACTATAAAGTTCTATCTATCACCACAACGATGTAATCCTCCGATGTCAGAAGATTGCCCCACCCTGTAAAAAAATTGTATTTACCTTATTAAATTAAATTTTTATAAAAAGAATATTACCAATAATTATTGTGTAGGATGAAAAATTATGTGTAAACCATGGTTCGATATCGTCCCACAACAGCTTTTTCTCTCTCCACATCATTTGTAATATTACTTTTGCCTTGGCCAATATAGTCCCTACAAAACCAATTGGATCGTAAAACTTACATATTGCACTTAAAACTTGTCTTTTCGTAACACAAGATCCAAAATCATAGTTTGGCATAGTTGCCTGTCTTTCGGAATATAATATAAATAGACCGGCTTTGATTAAACTCAACTCAGTACAATAGAAACATGAAATAATGAAAAATGTTAAAAAGTTAAAAAGTTCAAGCTACAGTATCACTGAACAATTCAGTAAGAAAGTGTTGGAGGAAAGAAAGCTTCTATATCCATACATGAAAAAGCTCAGAAACTCAGGAAAAATGGCTTTTATGAGGCAAAATTACATATTTTTGGACAACAAAAAATACTTCCTAGAAGATATTAAACAAAAAGTAGATGGAATAGACGGAAAACCAGGACAGTCTCAACAACCAGCTCAACAGCCATCCAATTCAGCACCTCCAAAAAACTACAGCCTGCGGAAAGGGGTGAGGACCTAAACCCACGTTCGCAACTTTTCACTCAATGTTCACTCCATGCGTAACAAACTTGACGATTTAAATATATTAGTTATATTGATATAATTTGTTTCACGGAACATTGCATGCAGGAGGAAGAAATAAATTTTTATGGTTTAGATGATTATTACTTAGCTAATAGTTATTGTAGGAAAGTTGACTTCCACGGGGGTGCGGCAATCGGCAATATTTGTCGGGAACAACTTAAAATTCGATCCTGTGATAAAGTTAGACACAATACCAATAGATAAAAACATTGAATTTACTGTCATATGTAACTACAAATCTAAATTATTTATTGTATGTGCTTATAGACCACCATCAGGAAATTTACAAATATTTTTTAATGTGTTGTATGAGTTGTTGGGTGAATTGTATACGAAACATAAAAATTACTATTGTATAATATGCGGAGATTTTAATATAGACTTAGATTGTGAAAATAAGAATGTATTGGAATTCGAAAACATACTGACTATGTTCAATTTACAACCAACAATTTTAGAACCTATTCGAGTAACTGCGACAACTGCCACACGAATTGGTAATATTTTTTTTAACTTGGACGCTAACTGTTTATTTGAGGCTTTTACAATAGAGATGGGACTGTCCGATCACAAAGCTCAATTTTTAGTTATGAATATGGAAAGGCCCATTACTCATAATCAATACCAATTACGAAGATCGTTTTGTGAGTATAATAATTTACAATTCACACAATATTTTCAAAATTCTACTCTAAACGAAATTTATAGAAAGGCTGACCAACATGAAGCATTTACTTTCTTAGAAGAAACAATTAATTTCTGTTTTGAAAAATCATTTCCTGTAAAATGTAAAAAAATTCATAATAAAAAACAATATAAAGGATGATTTACTCCAGGAATAAAACAGTCTTCAAAAAATAAAAGATTCTTATTGCAAATCGAAAAATTTACAAGAAATGATGCTATATTGCGATATGTTAAAAAATATTGTCAGGTATTAACTACAACGATAAAAATAGCAAAAAACATCTACTTTCAAAATATGATAATGTCATCGAACAACAAGTCGAAGACAACTTGGGAACTAGTTTCACATTTTGAAAAAAAAGACCATAATAATATAGAAAATTTATGTCTAAAAATAGACGATATTTTTATAACGAACCCTAACGAAATTGCTGAAAAATTTAACCTTCACTTTCAACAAATTTACAGCAAAACAATTCCCCTGGGCCAAAGCAAAAATAGTAGCTATAACTACCTGCAGCAAATGGAAATAAATAATGCGAGCTCCCTTTTTTTAAATCCTTTGACAGAAAGTGATATTTCAGAAAGCATTTTGGCCCAGAAACCAAAAAAATCTTCAGGATTAGATAATATCCCAATTACATTAATAAAAGAAAATGTTGATATTTTAAAAGGACCTTTAACCTATTTGTTCAACCTGTCGCCCGTCAATGGAATTTTTCCTAATGCTTTTAAGAAATCAGTAGTCATACCTTTACACAAAAAGGGTGATAAGTTTGATCCGGGCAATTATCGTGGTGTTTCCTTATTATCATCTATTTCAAAATTATTAGAATGGTGTGTAAACAAGCAATTAATTTCTTATTTAAATAAATACAAAATACTCACTCAATGTCAATTTGGCTTTAGAGAGGATCTTAGTACCACTGATGCAACATTTGCTCTAATTGAGAAGTTACATGGAATCTTAGAACTTAAACAATATCCGTTAGGTATATTTTGTGACTTGTCAAAAGCCTTTGACTGCGTTGACCATAAATTGTTATTAGAAAAGTTGTATTATTATGGTATTCGAGGTGCACCACATGATTGGTTCGAGTCCTACTTATCGAACTGTAAAATGTGCGTACGAATTAATCATACTGTCAATAACAGGTGCGATCAATACTACTCGAGTTGCGTCGATGTTCAATGCGGAGTTCCTCAAGGGTCTATCTTGGGACCAACATTTTTTCTTATATATATCAATGATTTGGTTGTAAATTTTCCCAATGCTTATTTTTCTCTTTTTGCCAATGATACCAGTATAATTGTCAGCGGAATAAACAAAGATTCTCTATTACTTTCTTCTACTACCATCATGCAAGGCGTATCGGATTGGTTTCTCGCTAACAGACAAGCATTTAACATGGGAAAAACTCAAAATATATCCTTTAACCCAGTGTTTTTCAACCTTCTTCATGACACGACCCCCCTAGAATCAAAAAATATTTCGGGACCCCCCAACCTTTTTTTTCATGTACGTTAAAAATATGTAATACTCACAAAATTTAAGGCGTTTGCGTTTTTTTTGTTATTAACATGTTTTAAACTATCATTTTTCTGAATTGTATGATTTATTATATGGAAACTTTGTTAAATATATAATAATTTCAACTGCTATCGACATTTTCTTCAAGTCTCACAAATTATATGTTGTATAAAAAACTGAAGTTTTCTCGACCTCTCGAGACCCCCTCACAGAGGCTCCGCGACCCCCCAGGGGGTCGCGACCCACAGGTTGAAATACACTGCTTTAACCTATATCGAGACTCTGACGAAGTTGCTATAAATATAGGTCAACAAACTATCACCTCTTCTCTCAACATAAAATTCTTAGGCATACACATCGATAACAAGCTTGACTGAAACTTTAATATAAATCAACTGAATAAATATGTATTTGCATTGCGAGCAATAAAACAACATACTAACATATTTGTAGCAAAAACGGTCTATTTTGCTCAATTTCATAGTACATATAATGCAATATGGTATTGAATTTTGGGGGACTGCTGTATCCACAGGCTCCGTATTCATGACTCAAAAAAAGCAATTAGATCGCTTTTCAACTTAAAATCTAGAACTTCTTGTAAACCATTCTTTAAAGAAAATAGAATAATGACCATGACAAACTTATATTTACAAAACTTCTTTATTAATTCACAAGCATCAAAATGAACTTCTTACCCCAAATGACAGACATAAATATCCCACTCGAGAACGAGACATAATACCTCCAAACTATAAATATAGTCGCACTCAAAATGGCCCTTTATATTCAGGTATTAAAGTATATAACCATTTACCTTCAGATTTGAAAAATCTTAAAAACAAAAAATTTAAAAGAAAAATTAAACAACTTCTACATCAGTATGTTTTTTATAATATCTCAGAATTTTTTCTGACAAATTTCAACTAAAACTTTTTTTCTCTTTTTTTGTTGTTTCCAACGCTTAGGCTAAAATCACTGTGTATTTTATTGAATTTTTACATGTTTTGTACTTTATATTGTGATTTTGTGAAATAAATATATCTATAATTCAAGATTTCTGGAACATTTGAGCATCATTATTTGTGTAAGTCAAATGAGCCTAATTTTGAAGTTTCATCAGTTCCTGCTTTATTGTGATTAATTGCTCTACATTTATATTACTTCCGCTTAATATGTCGTCTAAATATGTATCCTCTAGCAGCACTTTGGAGGCTAGTGGAAAGTGGATTTGGGTTTTCGCGACATAATATATTTAATAAAATTGTATGTTCCGGGACTGTTGAAATTTGTAAAAACATAGCCTTGATATCTTCCAAAATTATGTACTTGTATTGTCTAGAACAGGGCTTCTTAAACTTTTGTAATTCACGACCCCATTTATGATTGCGAGTTTCTTGACGACCCCATACAAATATAAAAGAAAAATAAATTAATATCTCTTGATGATTTATTTATTAGGTAACAATATACATATACATATGAAAAA
>CAJUYG010004395.1:3071-16915 GCA_910591675.1 Galerucella calmariensis
AATCCTAGGGTTGTGGTCGGAAAGTGCATTGAAATTTAAATCCTATTATAAAATTTGGGATTAATTTTCAATGGAAATTGGTGTATTTCCTATTATTAGTAATTTTTGATATCATTTTTACTATTATAAATTAATATCCAAGCAAAATATGAAATATGCGTGTACTTTATCCCAAATTTTCCCATAACGGTGAATGGGAAGAGTGGAGCCAGTGGAATGGCTCTCTCAAAAAATGGTGATGACGTCATCTCACGAAGGTGCTTCACTCTGTAAGTAGGATTATAATTTCAAAAAATGGTGAATAAGAATCGAGGATCAAACTGTTTCTGAAGTTTTCAATTCCATTGTTCATTTAGATAATTATCACAACCAATCTTACGAACTCAATATATAGACGTTTTGCATCCTAGCTTAGATACACCTTTTTCTAACATTGAAATTTTGCAAGTATTGAACCAAATAAAAAATAACAAAGCTCCTGGGGAAGATAACATATCTAATGAGTTTTATAAGCATTTACCTGCGGACTGGATTGCTGCTCTTAAGGTTCTTTTTAATCAAATCTTTTCAACTGAGCAAATACCTCCCACGTGGACGAAAATAAAAATGATTCATTTTCACAAAAAAGGTCCAAAAGAAGATCCAAGTAATTATCGTAGCATAGCTCTAATAAATCATAAAGTAAAGATATTCACCCAACTGATTAATAATAGATTAACAGATTTTGTAGAACGCCATGAGTTACTACCAGAATGCCAGTCGGGATTCCGTAAGAATAGAAGCTGTGAAGACAACATATTTGTGTTGTATACCGTTGTAAATAACTACCTACGATTCCCCAACAGAAAAATATTCGCTTTATTTGTAGACTTTAAAAAAGCATTTGACTCAGTGGACCACAACCTACTTTGGGAAAAATTATTTACTAATGGAGTAAGTGCTAAGATCACCAGACTTTTAAAACTTATGTATAGTTCAGCTTCTATATTTATGGAACAAGATGGTACATTATCTGATAGAATTAAAGTAACAAGAGGCGTTCTACAGGGTGATACCCTAAGTCCCCTAATTTTTTCAATTTTCATATCAGATATAGAAATTTATTTTAAAGAACAAGGTGCTAAAGGTGTAACTCTAGACGATGGTAATAATATACATATGCTCCTGTATGCAGATGATCTAGTTATATTATCTGAAACTCGAATAGATTTAATACGAAACCTACAACTTCTTGAATCATACTGCAACAAATACAAACTGGAAGTCAATTCGACAAAGACAAAGATAGTTATCTTTCGTAGAAGCCCAAACATCGGTCAACACCCCCAATTCATTTACAAAAACAGCCATATTGACGTAGTTAATACATATGAGTACTTAGGTGTTAACTTCTCATTTAATGGTTTATTCCTAAGTAACCTCAAACAACGAGAGCAAAAAGCTAGATTGTGTCAAGGAACTCTATTAAACACTATAAAATGCTCAAAAGTTTCATCGATTGAATCCATAAAACTGTTATACAACAATATAGTGATACCTACGTTTACATACACAAGTGCCATATGGGCTCTTCGATACTTAGAACAAGTCGAAAAAACTCAAAACTATTTTTGGAAGCTTCTTTTATTTTTGCAAAAATCAACAGCTGCACACATAATAAGAATCGAAGCGGGTATATGTAAAATTGGGTACCACGTAATAAAACAATCTATAGAACTGCTACTAAGGTTAAAATGTAAAGACCATAACAGATATGTTCACCGGGCCCTTGTACGTACAATAAAACTACATGAGGCGGCCAATAACGGCAACCTAAAATACAACTGGGCAAGTCAGTTAGTCCACATTTTAAATGCTTACTGTGATTCGAATGTAAATATTAATAATATTAATCAAACCATAAAAAATACTCTACTCAGTAATTACCTTAACAAAAACTTTGAAGAATATGTAAATAGAGTATTACTCAGCACGCATCATCCATCATTTAAATATTTATTGCATGGTGATTTTAACGGTAAAAATTATTTACATACCACAATTCCTCTGCATGTTGAAAGACTAATAGCTCAACTCCGTACATCAAACTCCGAAAAGTTATATATCTATGTAAATAATAACTCGTATAGGATAGATATATAAACATTATTTGCTCTATCTGTAACCACTTAGTACCCGAAACCCTCGAACATATACTGCTAGTCTGTCCGATGTATAAAAACCTACGAGATCATTTTATCCAACCTCGAGGACTCTCAGACGATTTAGACTCTATATTGTCATCTACAGATCATACAGTACTCAGTAATATATACAAATTTATAGGAGGAGCAATGAAGCTTCGGTCATTTATTATAAACGAATAACCTATTAATAGATTCAACACAACCATCCACCCGTGGTAGGTATGTTTTGACTGTAGTAATTATGATTTAATTTACCTGTTTTCTTTCTTTTTTTTTTTACTATGTGTACCTAACTACGAATAGCCACTCACTGTTCATGTATTTACATTTACGTGTGAACAATAAACATTTCAAATTTAGATAATTATCAATGTATGCGTTTCTTTATAGACGCACTGTATACGAAGAGAAGGAAATTCTGATTCATGCCTAAATTTTTTGTGGAGCTTTTTATTTCCACATTGTTTTTCCAAAAAAATACTGAATATTTTTCACGTAAGGTTTCCTATGCCATAATTTCGAAGTTAAAGCTACATTCACATCATCTCCGCCAAAGTTGAAATAATACATTCTTCAGATTGCTATGATTAAATAAACGTGATTAATATGAATAATATTCTCCTTCTCTGTATGTTCTTGTGGTGTTTTCATTATACTTTTTGCCTATTTATATCTTTTGTGCAAGTCAGTGAAAAGCTTAACGAAACTGGAAGAGTTTAATACTAGAGGTATGTCCACATGTGAGTAATTGGAAAATAAGTTCCAAGTTTTAACAGTTAACATGAACCACACCTTTAATCCATAATATTTAGGCATTGTCTAGGCACAAACGTCGCATAGTGAGATGGAGCACCATCTTCTGCAGCCAAATATGGTCTTCTGGGATATTGTTATGGTATGAGAGCTTCGAGTAATGAATCTGCTACATTGAAATGTGATTGGAAATACCCACCTGAATTTGGAAATAACTTTTATACCTATGAGACTATTTTCCAATAAACCTTAATGGGCCAGACCACTTAAGTTCTCCTTGACGGAAAAGGGAACAATTACAATTGTTATTTTAGCTCATACATTCAATTTTTATGCATAGTGGTTGTGAGATCCACGCATCAGACGAGTGCTTCCTTTTTTTTGGGCATGATTTGACTTGGAATTTGATTTATATCCAATTGGATTTGCGGAAGACTCCATTTCTACCCTGTTTTAGGATTAAAGTCCTCTTCAGGATTTGATTTGATGATAACAAGTGATTTCAAAGGTTGTGGTAGGGACAGCTGTAAATGTGCACCCATGGGATAAGCATTTAAATGATTTCCACATTGTATCGCAGTTCCGATCACTGCGGAAATTTAGATGCAGAACAAAAACACATCTCAATTTCTGCTGTGATCGAAATTGCGATACACTGCATCCCACGAGGTTTGTTACGCGACCAGTATCTACCATTATGCCGATTCATGTTTGCAATGATGAAAAAAGTGCCCTCATCGCATAACGTTACTCCTAAAATGTGGATCGCTTTTAATTTTTTAGTAGATCTTGTTATGGAATGTCGGTAAAAATATGAACTATTACAAATATTACGCGTTGCTTGTTGACTCCTACGAGTATCTTTATATCCTAATATAGTTCAAGCAACATTTGTTCTCTACCATACCTGCTATCCATGGTGACTTCCAATGAATATAAGCAGAACTAATTTATTGAAACGACAAATTTGTTATAGTAGCAGTCATAGCCATCTGAATGTATCATTTTAACTAGACATAATGTGGATGTAGCTATAACTATAGATGAAAAAATACTTATAGAAGGGAAACTGAACCGTGGCGCCCTCTATTTGTACGGGTGGCGCCACCTTGAGAGTCCCGTCAGTACCTCTAAGACAAATCAGATGGTTGTGAACTTCGCTAACAGCCGAAGAAGAAGATTCCCGTAAATTTACAGTTTTCGGTGGAATATTCAAAATTACTGTAATTTTACTCTTATTGCAAAATGACATTTATGGTCCATTTTCTTAATATTTCATCTAAAGTTACTCAACATTAGATTGATATTACAATAACAATCGAATAGTCAAGTTAAATTAAATGAAATGTCAAAAATGGACCATACAATGCCTGAAGTGAAAAAAATAAAGCAAACAACATCAAGTTTATATATTCCATTGAATAAAAAAAGCATACAATAAATGGAACGTTTTTTACATATTTCAATGACAAACATGAAGAGAAATAAATGTTAGGAATTCAACAACAATGCTAGGAAGTTCAAAGCTGTATGGAAGAATAACTACTTCTGTCACTTTTCATTAAATGAAACATGTTTTTTATAAAGATAGAGCTTACCGGGTGCACCTCACATTAGTCTTTCACAAAACATATTCTCGACATTGTCTCTTGAAATGAAAGTCCCACTATAAACAATAAAAACCAACTACTGATACTCAACACACACAAACAAATGAGCAAAATAATTTTTAAAAACGAAAACTGGACAAACTCACGACCCACGTCAGGCAGTTGTTAGGTTAGGATCATAGATAACACGTTAGGGTGTCAGCGCTGATGTATGTGGGAGAATCTGCAACTACCACTAACGGCGTTACAGTGATTTTAGTACTGACGGGACTCCCTATGTGGCAGCACCTTCGCGCCTCAAGAGATCCCCTACCCTGGCTATAACTCCAAAATTATGGCATTTAGCATGACTGTAAACACCTCCATTCAAGGTCCTTATCCACACGAGACACTGATGGAATAGCTAAGAAATCTCCTTCCTAGGAATGGACTAGGTTATTTACACTGACGGATGAAAAAACCGGAAACGAGGCAGGAGCGGCGGTCTCCAGCAGGAAACCTGAAATGGCTGCAAAAGAGCTAATAAATCGACCTGTTGTTGAAACATACACATTCTGTCTGATAGCCAGACTGCTCTTAAAGCACTGATCTCAAACAGAATGAGAAGAAGAATGGTGTATAACTGTTTACAATCCCTTTAAATATAAGGCAAAAAAAGAGAGGTATTTTGACCTGGGTGCCGGGGCATTCAGAAGTGGAGGGCGACTGGAAGGCCGACACTGTGGCAAAAAAGAGATCAGAGACTCTATTAATCGACCTATACGTACTGGGCGGACATACCGGGTCTCTCTCACTCGAAAGCGTTCATATACTGCCCTTTGAGTACAAAAAATAAGCAGATCCTGGTATGGAGTAGAACAAACCTCTGTTGGGACTGCTTACAGGACACTGTCGACTGAATTACCACCTGAAGATGTGACTGGTTCAGACCTCGGACTTTCAGTTCTGTAATTTGGAGGACGATACTGTGGAGCACATACTATACTCATGTCCAGGTTTGGGCAGGGTTAGGTATAATATATTTGGTTCTAGTACCTTGGAGCCAAAAGATTCCAAGAAAGTATCACCAAATATAACTATGGACTTTTTCAGAAGCACAGGCCTGTGGGGTGAATTGTAATCGCTAGGGGTGTGCCACAAAAGACCTAACAGGGGTTGCAGTGGAGGTAGTGAGAAGGCCGCACTCACATAGAACCTGAACCCAAAAACCACCATATTATCGACCATATACAAGATCCTTGCACATCAGAATTGATGAAAAGAGTTTCCGAGATAATTGATGTGTTCCTCACTTAAAACTTACTCAGTAAATGAATCTTCTGATTCATTCACCAAAATAGATCCATTATCACAACTAGATATTTAGTTTTCGTGAATAATAAATAAACACGATATATTACGCAGTAACACTTATCACTAGTGTCGCTAGTCTCATAATCCTTTCCAATAAAACTTCATTTTGGACAAAACTGGATTTAAAAAACTGACCGTAATAAACAGCATCGATTTTACGAACAATTAACTATGAAGCCAGTCAATATAGCTGTGTCACATGAAATCTATCTGCGCATTTAGAGTGCATGACCCGAAATTAATATCTAGCCAGCACATACGAACATAAGTTAACGTTTATCGGTGGACCTATAAATTCGTTTGGCTAGAGCTCGAAATAGAGCCCAGTATCCGCTTACACCTATCAATATATCGATACGGAGAAAAATTATATTGTGCATGTTCAGCTGTTATCTACAGCACACCATAACATGTGTATGAACTCACATTTTACTGAATTATGCTCAATTCGTGATTTTAATTTGGAGTCAAGAGTCATAGAGCTGCGAAATAAATTACGCATTTGAACGTCATTAACCTGAAAGATAGCTATACATTTCTATGACAAGTCGAATTGAATCGTGATCTGCATTTTTCGAAGTACACGTTGGTTACTTTTCCTGAATTCACCGTTTGACGTAACACAGTAATCTGCGATATATTCCTTACGGCCGATTCCATCATAAAACATAAAGGATACTTCAAATTTGGAGAATTCTTTAATGAAAAATCATTGATTTCATAACCAATTTAAAGTATGCCTCAAACTCAAAGTATCCTTTAAGGTTAAAGTGTCGATTTCTTGACTTTATCTCTTCAAAGTGTCATTTAACTACAATATAACCATGACGTTTGCTAGTTTTGTGTTAGTTCAGTCGTTGATCATATGAAATGGATAATTTTCAAACCTCTAGCTCTAGTTCAAGTTCGTCGGATGAAGAGTTTATTTATATTAAAAGACCATAGGTGTATAGGAAAAGAAAAATATGATGAGCTCGATTTTTACCAACGTTTTCGCTCAAAAAAACAAACTGTTTGGTATTAACTGAATGAAATGGAAAAGCAAATCGCTTCACCTACTAATAAGTAAGTTGTGAAATCCATAGAGTTGTGTTGTATACAATGACCAATAATAGAATTAACCAAAACCTTTATTCAATTATCATTATATTTTATTCTACAATAAATAAAATACATACAAAAAGTTTGTTTCAGTTGTAATACATACGTACCTTTTCTTCATTACTAACTTTATCAGTAGTTTTTCATTCTAAGATATGCTTAATGGATTATGCTTCCAGTTTATTGGAAATGAAAGACCACTCAAATGCGGATATTTTGATACCAGCATATTCGTCTTGAAAAATAGAACATTGGATAACATTGCGCCAATGTTGTAATTTAATTAATAAACCCACAAAATCAGTTTATTTGTCAGAAATTTTCGATTCGATTACATAATCTAACCATTCAATAGGACACCACCTGCTGCGGTGAAACAGAGTCGGACTTGTGAATATAGTTGAATACCCGTTTCCTCGAAACAAAATAATAGGATTATATTTTCCAGTTGTATGAAGATATGATAGATTATAGATTGCAAATATTCATACCTGACAAATCCCCGACAGGTAATAGGAGTATAGAAGGAAAGGGCGTATCCATCTAATCGTAGACTAACAAATTTTAACTACAAATGACCACTTTTAATGAATAATCACTCTGTGTGCTAGAAGTGTGCGTATTCAATTTGGATATTTTTCAAAGTCAAGTATTTGAAAACTAAGGAAATGCAGTGTTACGTTTGTGAACATAGAGTTCGTCTTAGAGGATTTCGGCGTTTTGAGGAATTGAACGATCTTCCAGATTCAGATCCAGAATAATAATTTGCATCAAAGAGATATGAAAATGGTGAGGTTATTCATATCAATTGTTATAGACAGGTTATGGCCGACATTGAAAGGGATAATGTAGAAAATAATGAGACTTCTTGTGTGTTTAATTGTGTACCGCAAAGACGCAATATCTGTTTTGTTTGCGATGGTAATAGAAATCAGACAACTTCTTCCGAAGCCAGGATGGATATATATTTAAAAAAATGAAAAAAGGTTCTTTTTGCTGTATTGATCATTTTAATGATGAAGGGTGGTTGTCGTCAGATTTAATCGGAACGCTGCATGCTAATCCTCGCAACGTAGTCATATCTCCTAACGAAATATCACAATGGTTTCGAGCATCAAGAAATGCTTCCTTTGATGCTGTAAAAAATCAATTTGACTCTGAAGACAATTTTGAAGATGGGGACTTTGAACTTATGACAAACTTGAGTAAAAATAATTTTGTGAACATGTTTACGTATTGCAGTGATATTGTTGTATATGAAAAAACTGAAGTCATTAATAAAAGGGATCTTATTACATTTTTAATAAAACTAAAGTATTATTCACCTGATTATCTGTTAAAAGTTTTAATTTCGTATAAATGCCGATGAACTGTTGGCCAAGCAATAAAAGCTGTTAAATTACGTTTATCTCAAAGATTCGTCAATTGTGGATAGTATTCCGTCCACGATTAGGTTATGACGAAGAAATCGAACCTAATGAAGAGATTCGACATATTGATGGCTATTACTGTACTTGCACAACTGGAGCTCAAACACTTGGATGTTGTGCACATGTATCTAGCGTGATTTGGTATTCAAGATATGCTAGACACCAACCTACTATTAGATATCCATCAACCAGATTACTAAATACTGTACTTGACTCTGCTGATCGAGATATACCTAATCATGGAGAAATATAATTATGCAAATTATATTCAGTTAACAGTGCTTTTTATGCCACGCAAGGGAAAACACTCATTGCAATCAGAATATATAAAACACAAAAACCGGCTTCGGCTATCAAAAAAATATAAAAATTGAACAAAACCCGGCTTCGGCCATCCAAAAAATTTATCAAAACAAAACCAAAAACCGGCTCATGCCAATAGAAATTTTTTTTCAGCTACACTTTGCGGATAGAAGGTGATGAGGTCCTCAGGCGATGCCTGTGGGGGGAAGGTGGAGCGTAAGAGGAGAAACTTTGGAGAGAATATTACAAAACCATAAGGAATAGTCAAAATTTCCCAAGTTCAAAAAGTGGTCTACATAAATGACAGAAAGCTTCCGAAATTTGAGTAGAAATTATTAGGAATGGTTGGTTCTATAATTGTAGATTCTAGGTACCGTCAACTCACTACCCTCCTACAAGTTCAAAAACTGAGGGTACTGGATTTTTTGCCTATGAAACTCAACATCGTCTTCTTCAAAAAGTGGTAGGAGGAAATTTTGAATAAATAAGGTTAAAAAGACATGAAATCACATGTATTATCTGTTGTTCGCATTGAGCAGTAAATTTTTTTGATAACTTTTGTTCAACTGGTTTTGCCATTTTCCCATCCACTCCACCATCTAATTTTCCTGTTCCTTCAATCATCACTTCTAAATATCCAAGCTTCTCCACACGGTCTTTATGTTTATGTTATCTATTTCAAGTTTTGTATCACTATTCTGGTAATTTGATTCCATTCTTAAGACTCAGGAGTGTAATTTGAAGTCCGTTGAGGTTCCAACTTTTGTATCAGTATTCTACTAATTTGATTCCATTCTTAACACTAGGGGGTGTTACTAGAACACATGACGTATTGATTTCAGTGTTTAATTCACTTCGGGAATAGGATATTTGAACTTTGGAACGAAGAACATATACCTTGTACTGATGAGTCGCAAATACGCCAAAACCAGTCTGCAAGTTATTTTATTCACAAACATTTATGTAATACTGTCATTACTAACGTCATTGGAGGTTGGAAAACAATGTGATCGTTATCTAATACTATCTATTCTAGATGAATATTTTTTATATTCAAAATATAACACATTGATAAATATTATAATACCTATTTTAGTCCATTGAAAGGTTACATCTGGGGTTGGCGTTTTTTAGAGGACGCAATTTTATTTTTTTGATGTGTAGGGGGGTCAGTGTAGAGCTGGAACCATTTGTGGGGTCGCCACCCTTGTCCCACGGTCGCCATCTTGAAAATAGGGGTTGAAATGGTTTTTACGATATATCTCTTAAACTATTCATTGGATAAAAAAAATTTTTCAACACTTTTTGCTGCAAATTAAATTCTCTACAACTTTGGTCCAGTAACACTTTTTGTCGTAGAACTATAAATAAAAAAGTTATAAGCGAAAATCTTCAGAAATTCGAGAAAAAAATTTATATTTTCCGATGTAACTTTTTTTTTATCATTTCACGAAAAAATGATATCTGACTATTTTTGTAGATCGTTTTTTGAGGAACAACTTTTATACGCATCATTTTTTCATTAAGTCAATAGCTGAGGTTTTACAGCGCTCCGAAGTGAGTACTATTTTCAAGTACTCTTAACTATACCTATATTATACGTGTGTACTAATAATATGTCATCAGTTATTGTTTTTATTTTATTTCATTTTATTTTTTTTTATTTTGTTAGTATAACTTTTTTAATTACAAATTTTGCAATATTATTAATAATTAATTATCGACCCTTTTCCCCACAACCCACGAGGTAGAGTCTAGAGGCGCGTTTTTTCACGTGGTATTCCCAATAGGCATAATCCACGGTGATTTTCTAAATTATAACTATTCCGTCCTCAGTCGTTTCGATGGAGCAGGCTGCGGCTCAGCATCTGATCGGCTTTCTCAATTAAATACCAGTGGAAGAACTGGAGAAGCAAGGGGTGTTAATGTTGGCGGTTCATCATCAAAGTCATTTTCATTTATTAACTATGAGAGTTCCATTACGTTGCTGCAAGTCTCTCCAGAACAATGGAAGCACACTGCAGAACATTTCAGTCCTGCTTTTCGACATCCACACATCGCTCCACAGTTTCCTTTGCATTCGCAAAATATCAATTTTAGAAGCTCAGGGGGTGCTGGAGGTTTAGAGTTCTGCACTGGCATCAATAATTTTCTACATTTTTTCCAGCCCCAGTCTTCAGGATCATTATAATTACCAAGACACGACTGGACCTGATGGTAGACTCGGAAAGTATGAAAGCGAGCTGTGTCTTGTGCTGGAGGAAGTGAAGATAAGTTAAATGTACTTTTTGTTACTGCCTTGGCGAATTGTTTGTATCTTAGGCTGTCAAGAGTATTATCATCTTTATTACCACCGTATAAAGGGATAAAGGAAACGTTCACCAATTACAGTGAGCAATGCAGGGTCAACTCTCTTGTTGAGAAACAAAGCCGTTCCCCTTGCAAACTCTAAATGTTTCTCCAGGGTTTTCACAAATTCCATTTTACCGATATTGTAAGGAGCTTATTTTAAAAATCAATAATTGTTGAATCCTGTTATGGAGTGAAAAAGAATCAATAATTAATATTCAATAATATTGCAAGATTTATAATAAAAAAAATTATAATAACAGAATAAAAAAAAACAATAACTGATGACATATTATTAGTACACACGTATAATATAGGTATAGTTAAGAGTACTTAAAAATAATACTCACTTCGGAGCGCTGTAAAACCTTAGCTATTGACTTAATGAAAAAATGATGCGTATAAAAGTTGTTCCTCAAAAAACGATCTACAAAAATGGTCGGATATCATTTTTTCGTTAAATGATAAAAAAAAAGTTACATCGAAAAATATAAATTCTTTTTTCGAATTTCTGAAGATTTTCGCTTATAACTTTTTTAATCATAGTTCTACGACAAAAAGTTAAATGTTAACAAATTTTTTCCATCAAATAAATAGTTTAAGAAATATATCGTAAAAACAATTTCAACCCCTTTTTTCAAGATGGCGGCCGTGGGACAAGGGTTGCGACCCCACAAACTTGTTTTTAGCTTTACACTGATCCCCTCTACAAATCAAAAAAATAAAATTGCGTCCTCTAAAAAACGCAAGGTAAGGCCTAAAAATGTAACATTTCAATGGACTATTTCTAGAGGGGTACAATCCATCAATTAAAATCGGATGACATTTCTCTAAATTTATCATTCGCAAACTCAATATCCATTAGACTTTATCTGACATTTATTTATATTAATGACATTTGTCACATGGAATATTTTAGGTGTGCTCAGAATAAAACAAAATTTTATCAATTTTGATCGGGATATGATGATTGTGAATGGAATAGTATACAAACCTCGGTAAGAAGTTTCATTCCTGTCTCGAGGTAATAGCTAACCTCGATGCTGCGCGTCTCGGTTAACTAACTAATCTCTCGATAGTAATGGAACTCTCTACACCTCGGTGTGTGATATACTATTGTTCCTTTTTATTGCAAACCAGAGTGGTTATCTTGTAGATTATACCGACCCCGTTTGACTTAGAAGTGTAATTCAATATGCGTCGTGCCTTTATCCCGGAAAGTAGTCGTTCCTCCCCATTTACACAGTCAGTTAAGAAAAAAAAATTTCAAACTTTGTGCTAGAATGTCATACTTATCCTTCGATATCTATTGGGAGCAAAATCCTTCAAATAGCATTATGGGATAATAATTGCATCATTATTCAATTGAGGCATATATATCCCCAACGGCGAGGTGTACCAAACACCTAAACTTGGTTTAATGATGACTGATGTTCAGACTGATGTAATTGTTAATCATAAATTCATCAATCAGCCACCGTCTGAACATCAGTTATCATCAAACCGAGTTCAAGTGTTTGGTACAACTCGCCCTAATTCACGTGTACTGGATGTATGTTCCTCCTATGGGTTGATAATGTTTTATACATGCATGTAACCCGGGCATTTACACAATTTAACACTCAGTTTCGATATTTTTTAATAGATGTTTCCAACCAAACTCGACACGCCACTGTGGTTCACAACACGATACTTTCCTGTTATTATTGAAAAGATTCTAAAAAATAAACGGGCATGCAATATGATTATATGTTTGTACGCAGCTTAGTTTTTTACTTTAACTACCATTCTTTAAATAGTCGTAAGTGTACCGTTGAGGTTGGTATTTAAATTCAAAAACTTGGCTTTATCAGCGTCTTGTTGACGTGGTAACTTTCAAGCCTCATTGGGTGAATTTTAATAGGAGTACAAAATAAGCTACTCTGGAATCTATCGTTACCAAGCGCCTAAGTATCAGCACCTATCACGCACTGGAAAACTGTATAAATAACGTACCCTGTGGGAAAGATTTCACCAGTTAAAATAACCGAACTGAAAAATCATGTTATGACTTTTTATTTTCCATTCAAATTAACGGGAAAACTACAAGAATCTGAAAAGTACAGTGAAGACTACGAGGCAACATTTCAGAGATCATCACCTAAGTGTGAAGGTGGCGTGAGTTGTCTTTTTTATACATAGAAACCATGAACAATAAAATGACAGTACCTAGTAATAACTACTACTGGAGAATGCTTTTGATAAAAGCAAATGTGTCTTTTTCATGTGAGTGAGTCAATCTGTAATATGAATAGAGATCAATTGTTTGTGACGTAACTGTCATCCAACTCCGTGTAATCGTCACTTGCAACAGCAAGGTAACCAAACTCTGTCACCGCAACCCTAAACGTTATCACATTACATGTACCCAACACCGTCATACCTTAGTTGGTGAGTTAAGATTCGGTTCTTGTTCTCTATCCATAAAACAATACATTTAATAATTTATAAATAAGGTTCATTATTCACGCATTATTCATACATTGTAAATAGGTGAGCACGTTAGTGAATAGTAGCAGTAAAAAATGTACAAACAAATAGGTAGATAAGCAAAGAGGGTTCTGGACCAGCATGGACGTATCGTCAGGAGGGGGCTATGAAAATAAGCTGATAAATAGTGTACTGCGAGATGCACGTCTTTCCCGCAAGTGGTACGTTCAATAGAGGAGCGGCACTGCGAGATGCACGTCTTTCCCGCAAGTGGTACGTTCAATAGAGGA
>CAJUYG010004396.1:0-16910 GCA_910591675.1 Galerucella calmariensis
GGACGTAGTTTAGCACGTTGTAACATAATAGGTCATGGTAATTTATTAGTTAAACACGCAGTGGAACAGGGGCGGTTTTATAGAAGGGATGTTCACAATATTTTTTATAGAAAATTTGTTAATTTCAAAAAAATTGAAAAGTATCATTGAAAATAGAACAATTTTCAGTAGTAATAACCCAAGGACATTGATAATTGTTCGAAAAAATTTTATGACAGATTTCGAAAGCTTGTTGCTTGGAAACAGACCGACGCCGTAGGCGGAGGTCTGTTGCCTAAAAGCAACAAGCTTGAGAAAGTTGTCATAAAATTTTTGAGCATTCATCAATGTCCGAGGGTTATTCGGATAGAAAATTTTTTGTTTCAGTATAACAACTGAATCGTGACATTTCGAAATATTAAAAATTCGAACTTCAAAATTGGCATAAATCAATATGTGTATCCATAGCAACGTAACGTGAAAATTGCCCATGGTCTGTTTTCAGTGTAATGTTGACATGATTGGCTGAGATTGTTCATATGATATGAAATGAGGAAATTTGATTGGTTTTTGGAATTGTCAAAAAATTTTCAGTACAATCAATTTTAATAGTCTCTTATCAATAGAAATAGACATGTTGAGGTTTATTCGACAAAACAGAATTGTCAGAAATCTGAAGAAAGAGTATTTTTTGTTATATTTAGTGTAGGTAAAATTTCTGGAAAACCAACACATCCATAGTTATAAGCAAAACAAAGAAAAAACTCGCAATTTATATCTGAAAAAACTGTATGCTATTTTAAAACTGATTAAAACAAACGACGTCAGAGGTTTGTACTCGTCCCCGAACAAATCTATACCGTAGTCTGTGAAATGAATACCAAATGCAACAAGGATTCGATATGTGCAGTCAGATCCGTTCTCCGGAAATATAAAATCACAATTTTTCATTCAAATCTTCAATTCTTTTATAACGTTCCACTGAAATTATTATACGATATCTGGAACAGTGAAAAATAACCGTTACCTGTTAAATTTTGTATTAGAAGGTTGGTAGTGTTTTAAGCTTTTAGACTACAAGTTTATATTAAATACTTGAATGAAAACTGTTAGTTAGACCACAGAGTACACCATCTAGAAAGAGGCGAAAGAAAGTAGTTTTCGTGATCGCAAATTTGTGTGCACATGCGTAAATTAATTATTGGGACTTTAGTTCTTTACGCCAGGTTATGTTTGAGCGACCAGGGGTCGCGACGCAAAAGATCTGACCGTTACGCGTTACGTTACGCTACGTTATGTTACATTGCTTCGTTATGGGCCACCCGCGTGCAATGCGAGCATTCTAACCACTGAACCACTGATGCTATATTGAAATTATATGCAAAGCTGGTATTCGCAGTGCTAGTGATCTACTTGAATTTGTTCGGATAAATTTTTACTATTATTTCAATAATTTTTTTTGCGCGATTAAGGGGTCTAGCTACTTTTCAAAATACAGGGTGTTGAAATTTTGAAAATTTGAATGTTTTAATTCGATAACTTTAAAATGGATGGATGAATTGATTTGACATTTGGCAGGTAGTTTTTATATGTAAAAGGGCATATTTTGAAAGAAGTAGTTTGTGCAACTAGTGTGGATATGATGGCCATATCGCACGAGGACGAAGATGGAGCACGACGCCGTAGGCGGAGTGCATATTTTTTCTACGACCCACTTAAGAAAAAATCTAGAAAATAAAAATTTCTATAAACTGCCCAGACAGCACAAGTACGTACATAATACATATTCAATACGTACTCATGAGATGTAAGGTACGTATTATGTACGTACTTTCCTGTACAAAGTACGTACATGGTACGTATTATTTACGTACATTTTCCAATAAAATGTACGTACTTGGTACGTACCGGTAGTACCTACTTGGTACGTACCGGTAGTATGTACTTGGTACGTACCGGTAGTATGTACTTGGTACGTACCAGTAGTACGTACTTGGTACGTACCGGAAGTACGTACTTGGAATGTATCATCCAGACATGTACAGAGCTGACAGCTCACAATTGAGTTTCAAGGAGCTTTTCTTTAGTTCCTTTTAAGCAACGCCGATATTGTTGTAATTTGAGTTTATCCGTCACAATGTTAATAACGTTGCTGTCGTAGCAGGAATTCGAAAAAATTTCCTTGACACTTAATTGTGGGTTTAACTGTATAGTCTTATAAATTAGAGTACACATTAGAATGTGCTCAAACTAGATTAGATTAAAATATAAAACTTCAAAAACAGTTTGAAAATTAATTTATTTTGAAATAATATATAAATTTTTACTATTTTCTATTTACTATTTGGTACATTGAACCTTTTTGCCCTGGCCGGTGCCCGTCTTAACAACCTAGCAATTTCTTGCTCCGTCTCCTTATTTTCTCTGCATTTTCCAGATTTCACAGCAGCACCTTAAAAAGATAATGTAAAATAGCTAAAATAAATACGTTTTAAGTGAATAAGTCTCTGTGACATTATTAAAATTATTGGACGATACAGAAAAATTACGACAAAAAGGCAGATTTAAATCTTCAACCAACTGTTTTCGATTATTACTAACAAATCTCTGAAGTTCTTTATAGTTGCTTTTTTATAATGTTTACTAACTTTATAAGACATCTCACTAGTAGATTAATGTACTAATAAATAATAGGTGGGTATACTTATTTTTATAAACAGCAAATAAACAGGTTGTAAAAAAATACTGCTTACAAGATCCCAAAACTACAAACTATAATGAAACTAGTATTAAAATAAGTACCTAATATTACTTCAAACTAGTTTAACTGTTACTTTAATAAATATAAATTGAATAAAGTAATAGAAAATAGTCAATAACTTACCAACTATTTATCCTGGTCTTGGTGTATAAACAACAAAAGTGGCTGGCACAAGTGGTCTGTGTGATCGTGGGTGAAATGGGTGGAATATTGAGATAAAAATCGCCAAATATTTCTTTTTATTGCACTCCAAAATGAAAAAAGCGCGAACGCGACAGATACCCTCTACATCTGGTTACCATATTGGACGAATTATTGTTCGTCCAAGGTCCTAGCGTTCTACCCTATAGATAATATACCTACTTCTACCCATCACAGGGCTGCAAGGATGCGCAGTAACTACATGTTGTTTTGAAAGCTGAGCATGCGTCCATGCAACCTTTAACTTTCTATTCGATATGTATTAGATACATACATATACGTATCAGAAAATATGTACTGCCGATACATATTGAGTACGTACATGGTACGTGCCCAAAAGTACGTACCGTTTATGAATCACAATGTACGTACTAAATACGTACATTTTAGGTAATGTACGTACAGGACGTATATAAGACCTAATATGTACGTATTCAATACATACAGTGCTGTTTGGGTGTAATATAACTTCAAATTAAAAATTTAACAATTCAATTTTATGTTTCCACTAATTTGTGGTAAAAGAATGTCCAATTTGTATAATGATACGGTTTCCTTTTTTAAATATACGATGTTGTTATAAGTAGATGTTGCCAGTCGGACTCCCTCATGGAGGGTACCGTACCATTATCTATAATAATGAATATTCTGCTAAATATTTCAAACGCCTACCTGTTGTCGTTATTAATATCAAGCAGAAGGATTATTTAAAAATAAAATTAACAATAAAAAAAAATTACTCGCGGGGAATCGAACTTGGGTTTACCGCGTGAGAATCTGGTGTGCTTACTACTCAACCACCAAAGAATATGTAAATTGTTTATCTATAACGTCAAATGTATTACATAACTTTTGCTTAAAAGGAACTAAAGTTCCTACCGTGTGTCCCGCGACACGTTCTACCTTTTTTTATCTGTCAATTTCAAGTCGTAATTTCCGTTCATTCCCCTCAGTACACCGTGTATTATTTTAAGGTTAGGTGGAAAATGATCTACTTCTCATTAGACACATGGGATGAATAATAAGGTGTTAGTAATTGAAAAAAATATTCTATAGTTCTAATTGGGTGAGATGTGCATCAACACTACTATTTATTCTTATTGTAGTTGTGGATTTACCACAGATTATAAAGAGAACAGATACGAATCAAACATCAAACGATTTTCAGCTCCGTCGTCAGTGACCTTGGACCTTTATTTACTCGGTATGGCCGCGAGGTTGCCAGTTCAAAATATTTTCTGAATTTCTTACCAAATTGCAGTGTTGACTCGGGGACAATAACAATTTCTAGTGCAGGATCTAGTTTTCTTGGAAGTTTCTACTAAATATTTAAAACTGCGCCATGAATTAAAACAATAATCATAATCGAATATATATTTGTGTATTTATTTAATACCTATATGTACATTCCTATGATTTGTTATAAATAGTCATTACTCTTGGAAGATTAATTAATAAATACATTTTTAGATAACACAAATAATAGCAAAAATCAACCAAATTTAAAAGTACAAATAATTCTTAATTTATTTATTATTAAAGGGAATACAATATACACCTATGCAAGGGAGATATGATAATAATTTGTAGCACCAAAGTTAATATCAAAAACTTCAAAATTTCTTTTATCATAGGCCGGGATATTAAATTATATACTCTCATCCCATCCAATAAAATTCTGCCAGTATTTTCGGCAAAATAGTAAAAAATGTGTCTTCAACGCTTTTTATTTAGAATACGAAATTTTCAACTAAGTAAACCTCAATTATTTTCCAGTTTTCTACCTAACCTACAAACGGGGTCACCTTTTTTTTTTCAAAAACCCTGTATAAAATACTGTTCATTTGTCCGTTACCCATACGTACAGAAAACAAGAAAGAAAAATTCACAATTCTAGAGACGTCTCTGCTTCGAATTCGGGCATCATAAATATTTTGGTCGTATCGGCTAAACACAAATAGAGACTAAAGCGTTTTCCATTTAGTTCGAAAAAAAAGCTATAGGTATCCTATAGATTTCCTTGAATGGCCCATTAGCACAGCAACAATGATATAACACAGCACTTTTATTTAACTATAAATCGGTTTTCAAGGAGCAATCGCGCACGGGAATTTCAATCGACGATTCGCTGCAGGGTTTTCGTTTGAAAAAAGTAATGAGGATGCTTATTTCCTACAAGAATATTGTGTACAGCTCTTACAAATAAACTTAAATAACTAGTTTCAGAAATAGTAATAATATTTAGTTTGTATTTTTATAATATAGATGGAATTACAGAAATTTTTTTGATTGTATCTTCACTTTAACTTTTGAAATGCAAAAAGCTGGAAAAGGATTTTAAAAATCATTTAAAGATGCATATGGGCAGATCCATCAGTTTTAGACGAAAGTGTTCGCAATTGGTTCAGCAATTTTGAAGCCGAATTTTCCCCCGTAAGTAAACTAGAAAAGGAGATGATTCCATAAAATACTTCAACCTAGAATTGTAACTGGGATTGGAGAGAATGTTTTAAGTTACGATGCGGCCAAACTGCAGAGGGCACTGATAATTAACAATCGTAATGTCAAGATGTCAAAATGGAAGGAAAAAAAAACAAACCACGTAAAAAACTTTGTTGTGTTTTGTTTTGCTGAGACAAAACGAGTGCTTAACATCGGTTTCCAAAACGTGAACCTGAAGTATTTGACTCCTGGCCGAGAAATATTAATAATGTGAAGTTACACCGCATTCCTTCAAAACAAATAATATACCAAAATTCCCGTGTTTGTGTTATTAATACAATTAAACAAATAGCCACATCCAATGGTAATCCTTTACATTTAATAAATAAATTACTCAATAAAAAAGAGAAAAAGATGGCGTTACAACTAATATTTCCTAAACAAACTAAAGAAGTAACAAATTACAAAACCATCACTTATGCTGGTAATATTTCCAATAATATTTCAAAGATAATATCTTCAGCAACAAATACAACAATTTCTTTTAAAACAGAAAACAATGTAGGTAGAAATTTGCTAAATGTAAAAACAAAAATAACCCCATTAAAAAAATCTGGGATATACAAACTTAAATGTCCGGATTGTAATGCTGTCTATCTTGGTCAAACCAGTCGTAATTTTGAAATTAGGTACAATGAACACTTACGAGCATACAGATTAAAACAACCAGATAAATCACATTATGCAAAACACCTACTTGACACTAAACATTCAGTAACACCTAACACAGAACCAGAAATACTACATGTTTGTGATAAGAAGCAAGAACTGGACTTCCTCGAAGAATTAGAAATTAGAAGACACTTAACAGACCCACAATATGAAGTCCTCAATGAACAGCTGAATCTAGGAAGTTCTCCATTATTGAACTGTCTTCTTAAGTAATAATTGTAAAGATCAGCAGATATAGTTTTCCTGGTTTCCTATATCATTGCACAGTTATACTGATCTTAAATGGGACAAAGATATCCAGAATATCCCCATAGGGCTAATAATATCAAAGCTACTATTTGTAAAATCTTCTTCTTTTTTCTATTCATATATATTAAGTCAATCACTAGATAGGGCACTATTTGGACTAGCCAAATATATATCAAGTATACATCATGTCAAAAGTAACTTCTGTCATTCTGACGATGATATTTATATCGAAACAATTGTCAAATTACTTGCAATTTACAAATTTTTACAAATATATTGTGGAGTCAATCAGAAACAGTTAGTTTCATTTAAAACCATATGATGAGTAGATTCCACGAAGTGAGGGTTTATACAGTTGACTCACCTAAATTTAATGTTAGGTGCAAGACTATAGGTTAATTAATAATTAGGATTCTCCTTTTATGGTGTAAAAAAGTGACCTAATACTATTTCAAGAGGAGATGATATGAAATTTCCAAAATTCATGAATACTAACAAAGATTTAACATTTGTTGATCCAATAATGAAAGCAGCTATATCAAATTTTGTTCTAAGAAAACGCATTGAAAGGAGAAGACACTATAGAAATGAGTATAGGTACTTCATACGTGACCCTCCTTGTTGAATTGTCTAGAACTAGATGCCAGTCCACATGGATGAAAAAATAACACAAAATACTTATATTTTAGGAATGAAAATAGCAGAATATTGGGAAATAATCTAGTTAGGTAGTATGTTGTGTGTTATGTATAGGTATGTGTGTTAAAAATGTTGTTATTATCACTAAATAAATATTTAATTCCCCAAAGTCTTTTTCTTTAAAGTATTCGTCGTTCACCATATTCTTTTTCCTAGACACACAAATTATATATTGCAAACTTTACCGTCTGCAAAAATTTTGCATTATGTTGCTTTAACTCTTACTCTGCTGCACAAGTTTTTTGGAAATAAATTGACTTTCTACCAAAAGAGTACAAAGTGCAGCTTTTATGAAAACATATAAATTATAACTGATAGTATTTCACTAAATCTTGCATCAACAAAAGTTTGCCAAATATTCTCTTATGTTCAGCTCTGATGCAAGATTTGGCGAAATATTATAAGTTATCATTTATATATTTTTATAAGCAGCTGAATTTTGTGTTCTTTAGGTAAACAGTCGATTTATTTTTTAGAAAGATAAAATTCTCCATCAACTTGATATTTAAAATTCCCGCTGAGTTTTATAGTTCCTGCAGCCAAACTTCAGATGGCAGTTAAAACAGTAGTCACTGCTGATAACAAAGGAGTTACAATCCTAGGTTGAAGTATTTTATGGATGATTCTTAAATGTGACACTTTAAGTCACTGCTTGACGTTAGGTAACGTCACACTCATGCGTAAAGTGATACTATCCCGCAAGCGACTGCAGTTGACGCAAGTCGCAAGACGCAAGTGACTGCAGTCGGGCAAGCTGTCAAGGGCGGGAAAGACACTTTACGCATGAGTTAGGACACAGTTATTAAAAGTAAGTCAATTTTCTGGGTGAATACTCCATAGTAACAATACTTCTAACACCATTTGAATCCACTTTAATATTACCATTGTAATTGAAGATTTTATTAAATATTATAAAAGCGCGGAATTAGGTGAAACGCTGTACGTAAACACGTTATGAAGAGAGCGACAATGTTCAACTCGCGTAATTTGCAAAACTCGCTAGCGCTTGTTTTGGCAAATATTACGCTTGTTGAACAATATCGCCCATTTCGTAATTATTCACGTAAATAACTATTAGACCGACACGATCATCTCCATCTATAGAAATTTGAAAGAATTTATACCTCAGCTTCTATATGACTTGAGAATCGTTTGAGGCGGCAGTCATCCATGTTAACTCTCCACTTTCAATAAAAATATTGTTCTCTGGTTCAAACTAAAGTCCAGCTTCACGGAAAGCTGCTAACTAAGCCATTGTTTTGTATAAATTTTGTCTATTTTTGAAATGCTGACATATCTACAATTTCCGGAGTGGACGGTTGATCAGCAGCTGATATTTTTCGTTCAGGTGAACTCTACCCAATATATTGTTGATTGCTTCTATTTCAAGCTATACCTATATACATTTCAACATCCTGGAAATTGCATTGTTTTAAATAACACCGGTCCTTTCGGGGTCTGTATATTGCACCAGAACCACATAGTTCATCGTTTGTGACGTATATCCGGGTTTTGGGTATGTCAATTTATTTTATTTGCTATTTTGACATATAGCTAACCTCAAATTTGATAAATAAAATCATCAGGATCGTATTCAGACAAATTCGAAAGGGCTATCTAATTAATAATTACCAACTTCTTTTTCTAAGTAAAAACACTTGAGAACTTTCAAAATGCTGATGTTTTTCTATGTATTTAGGCATATTTTTGGATTATTTAAATAAATATAACAATAAGATAAATATTCACTTTTCATAAATAATAATTGACCGTTAACAACAAAGTACAGACCTGACGAGAACTGTCAGTGGGACAGTAGAAAAAGACGTCTGCATTCTATTTTGAATGTTGTAATTACTACCGATTTATAAGTCGCGCTTGCGCGTAACCTAAACATCAACTAATCAAATATTTTGAGTCAAAGATTAGAATTAACGTTTGTAATACATTTAAACGGTTCATTATTGTGATATTTTGATTAGGATTAATCACAGACCAACTTTTTTACCATTTCTTCCAACGTAATGTGCTAAAAGTTCATTAACAATCGATGACTCACACCAAGACCTCTACTCTGCGGTTCCTATAAAATAAAATGAAATTTCATTGAGTTTTTCATATATTTCAATCCGCGATCTATTGCATTCCTATTTAACTCCACTATTCCTCCATTTCAAGTCTTCTTCAACAGCATCCATCCATTTCTTCTCAACTCGTTCCTTTCTTCCTCACCTTCTTCATCTCCAAGAAGAATCTCCTTCATACATTCTTCATCCATCCCACCTTAATGGTCTAACCATCAAGTCGTTGTGGTTGAATTTCACTTGATATGTGAGGTGCCTAATACATGTTTTATTATTTCGGTTTTAAGCTGGTGAAATTCATGACTTTGAATGATAAAAAAATAATCGGAGTCTACTCTTTATAGACGAAAATCATTGGATATGTTTTTTTCTTAATTTTTATTATTTTTTATTTTTTAAAACGAGCTGTTCCTTCGCCGGCACCACCTCAGCCTCCTGGGCTTATTGTGGATACTCCTAGTGTTCTGACTACAGCCTATTCAGCCAATCCGTTTCCTGTATTAGCTCATACAGGCTCTTTGCTGGTTGGTTGTAGAAGTCTTCTGGAGTCACAGTTGCATAGTATATGCAGAGCTGTTTCAGTGTCCTTTTTTGCATCTTCTGCATGTAAGGTCTCCGTTATAAAGCCCTTTTTTGTTCAGGTGCTCCTTTGAGAGAAAGTGTCCTGTAAGTAGCCCCGTTATGGTGCGTAGTTTGTTCCTGCTCATTGAGAGCAGTTCTTTCGCTACTTTTTCTGATGGTTCTTTTATGAATTTATTCCCATGTGTTTGCCTGAGCGTATTCTTCCAGTGTTCATTGTTCTGTCACCCACCCTTTTAACCATGGCCTAGTTAAGCATCTGGAGATGCCCACAGCTGGTTCGGGTCCGTTGAATATGTTTACTATATGGTCCACAAATGCTCAGTGGCTGGATGTGAGAGCCATCGATAGTTCGCTAATCTCTAGTAGTCGCGTCATTAAACGCGAAAAAAGGCCTTGACATCGAAAACGATCCCCCAGGTTTGGAGATCTAGCCGGAGATTATTCTCGTCATTCATACAGGACTGGATGAACTTTTTCGAGGGCCCCAGGGAGAGTTAAGCATGGATGAATGTATCAAATTATGAGACGATTTTGCAGAGTTTTTGTGCGGTTGTATCTGTAAAACCATCGGAGAAGACGTTCAGGTCCAGGTTGCGGTGCACTAGGTGCTCGCGGGATCGTTTTCGATGTCAAATTCTGCTTTAGCAATCCAAAAAACCCCCCTTAACGATTTTCGGTTCGTCTTTTTCGAATGTATCTGGAAAAGCCTCGGAGAAGACGTTTAGGTCGAGGTTACGGTGCACCAGGTGCTCGGGGGATCGTTTTCGATGTCAAATTCTGCTTAAGCGACCCAAAAACCCCCCTTAACGATTTTCGGTTCGTCTTTTTCGAATGTGTCTGGAAAAGCCTAGGAGAAGACGTTCAGTTCCAGGTTGCAGTGCACCAGGTGCTCGGGGGATCGTTTTCACCGTCAAATTCTGCTTTAGCGACCCATAAAACTCCCCGACAATGATTTTTGGGTTGTTTTTGACACTCTTGTCAGGAAAATTCTCGGAGAGGACGTCTACGTCCAGGTTGGGGCGCACCAGGTGTGCGTGGGGTGTTCGCCGATGCCATATTTGAATTCAGCGACCCAAAAAACCCCCGGGCGCCAAGTGTTTTTCCTTCCCCGCACGAATTCTGGGAGTGTTCCACGGAGACGAGGTTCATCGGCGTTCCTGAGCCCCAGGTGTCCGGGGTGTCAATTTGAACATCATAATCGTGATCAGCGACCTCGAAAACCCCCGAGTACCCATTCTGGGCCAGCTCTGACTCTTTCTTACAAAGTTATTAAGTTGTCCGAAGGGCGTCTCAAAAAATGCATTTTTCGAATGCATTTTTGGCTGCAACAATGCAATTTCTGATTTTGGACAAATGAAAACTAGGTAACTTTTTTACAAATAATTTTTGCAAGCGAATGCCGAAAACCGCATTCCGATCGGTGCTGCCCGAAAAAAAAATCTTTTAAGGCCTTTTTTCGCGTATAATGACGCGACTATAGCTAATGTTTGAGCTGCTAATAGTGCACTATGTCAAAAGTGTGTAAAATTTTTTGTAGCTGGATTTCCTCATAATATATTTCAACGTAGTTAAACCATTTTTTCTTTTATGTAGAAGTGAATCTATTGTTATGAGAAACAACAATTAATAAACTATAATGTTTTTCATAGTTTTATACTCAAATCTATAATTTTTACCTCATATCACGAAATTATCTCGTTTCTTTTGTCCGTGGAATATTCCCAAGACAAGGATTGTTCAAAAACTTTCCAATTTCGTTTATGTGTGGGAAATGGATCGGCTTCAACAGTTATTTTTATAGCTAGTCAATACTAACTGATGGATATTTCAAAGAATGCCTTTCAATATTCGACCGTAAAAGAACTGCAGTTGGTGAGTTTTTAATAATTCAAATATGAAAATTGTTTTCAATTTAATTCAGAATTCACAAACAATAAAAGAGAAGTTAACATTAAAATTTATGTTTGTATCGATTAATAGACATTGTTTTTAATCGATATACTCTCGACTATAGGAAGTGAGACACTATAAAGTAAGTAAAAGACAATTCCAAATAGAGGAGTTCAGTCTAAGATCAGTGTGGCCAACAAAAGTGGTTTTTTCTGACAAGAATGACAGTTAAGGTCTACCATTCAAAACATAAGACTTTTGCATGTCTTTTATCATTGCCAATACAGTTATCAAACACATACATAAAATACCTGATGTATTTGATTTTAATACATTAAAATAAATGCTCAAAATGTTCTCCACCTGGTTGTTGGCAATAGCACAGTCTCCTATAGAACTCCTCCTTAACTTTGTTTAAAGTTTGAGGTGAAATATTCCGTATTTCTGTAGTTATCCTGTCTTTGAGGTCTACAATGCGAGTTAGTTGTGTTGCATATACTTTGTTCTTGAGATAGCCCCACAGAAAAAAATCTAACGGCGTAAGGTCTGGCGATCTAGCTGGCCACTCAATAGTACCTCTTTGTCCAATCCATTTATTGGGGAAGATTTCATCTAAATAAGTTCTTACCATTAAAGCATAATGGGGTGTTGCCCCGTCTTGCTGGAACCAAACATTTTTATTCGGCAAGCTAGGATCAATTGCGTTGGGATATAAGTTTGCCAACGCAGGAATAACTTCATTTCTAAGCATATTTAAATATTTTTCAGCTGTCAAATTTCCATCATTAAATATAGGACCAATAATATGGTCGCCTATGATACCGGCCCAAACGTTCACCTTTTGAGGGAACTGAGTATGTGTCTCACGCATCTAATTAGGATTCTCTGCTGACCAATACAGTTCTGTCGGTTCACCTCTCCATTCAATGTAAATGTTGATTCGTCAGAAAAAAGAATGGTACCAAGAGCTATCTCATTTCTGTTCAGCTTATTCATCAATCTTTCGCAGAAATTCATTCTATGATCTGACGTGTACTTGAAGTTGGATTCTCTTCGACACTTAACAAAATATCCACTTTCACATCATCTTTAACGAAGCGTGGTTTTCTTTTCAATGGTTTGACATGTCCAGGTTCTCTGAATTGTGCATGAATTTTAGACACAGTACTTTGTGAAATATTAGTGAGTCTCAGATAAATATTTCATTTTTATGTCGACAAGGAAAGAGTGTTTGACAAAGATTTTACTTTTTTAGTATAAACTGTCAACAACTGACAGAAGAGAAAACAATCTACATTATTCACCGAATTTATCTAATTATTGGCGTTTTTAGGCAATTTTTAGGTATCTATGAAAAAATTCATAGGCGTAGCAGGTTTTGTTTAATATACTAAAACGTCTAATGATTAGTTAATTTAGAATTTTGATGAATCCATATTTAGCTAATTCAAAAAAGTACCAATATTTCAAGTGTAATAAATTATTAATTTTAAAATTTCACCCTGTATAATTCATAATTGACCATACATTATTTAGTTTGTTGGAATCGGTACATTAAGAGGATTTTAAAAATATGCAAATATACAGGGTGTTTCATTAAAAAAAACACCGACTATGGCATACTTGCGTGAATTACCCTTTACATTTAAATGTATGTTTACATAACGCACAACTCAATTCAAAAGTTGACATGTCTTGGCATTTTTTAAAATTTTCTAAAATAATGACATAAAGAACTTTATTCTATAACTGGTTTCCACACTGTATGTAAATTGCACACTGAAAATCTCGTTTACTTTCAAATCGAGATAAAATTGTTTGAGAAATGAGATTCCGGATTATAACATTCGATATTCATCTGTCACGAAACATCTGCTTTTGAAATTTAGTATAATAATCAAATTTGCCAGAGAAATCCTTTTTTTTTTCTTATCAGAAAATATATCTTCCGCAACTGTTTTGGGGGTATAAACCTATTATGAAATTGTTCCATTTCGGTCTAGAAAGCGTGGTAGAATAACTGGCAGGTTCGTTATGGAGAAACATAAAACATCACGATTTACATAAGCTGTTTGGATAAAAACGAGAAACAAGTAGCATCTTACCCTGTTTATGTGATTGAAGAGAGATGGGAGAGATCGTTGACGGAAATAGTGGTTTTCAAGGAAATTTTAATAACGATAAAGAATACCATCAAAATTGAATTCCCGTAGGTAGCTCGAAATAATGCCTAGACGTAAACTTTGTGGTGAAGATCACACGTAAATAGTAAATATTTGAACAAGAGAGTGGCTACTATACAGTGTATGTGTTTTAATTCATTAGTCTTTCAGTAAGCTGATTTTTCCAACTGTCTTTTATGGTCCAAGATCCCAGAGCGATAAGACATAACTTATTTTTAAATAGATGAAATGTTAGGTTCTCAGTAGCATCTCGTGTGCTTTGAATACCTGTGTTTTTGTGGAGCTAGCCTAAGAGCACCTGGGCAGGTATCAGGTGAGAAAGGCAACTGTGAATAAGACTTTTGTCAGACGCTTTAAAGCTCCACAAAATATAAACTTAATTCATTTTCACATGTCTGACTTTCAAATATGTTATTAGTGCAACCATTACTAAGTTATATGTGCTCCAACAGATCCGAACTATACTGAATACTATACGTTGGGCATGAAGGCACATTCACATAAGACTGAGACATTGTGAGCTAATATACAGTGTGGAAACCACTTATGGAATAAAATTGTTTATGTCATTATTTCAGAAAGTTATAAAAAATGCCGAGACACATGAACTTTTGAATTGAGTTGTGCGTTATGTAAGCTGATTCACGCAAGTTTGCCATAGTCGGTGTTTTTTTTTAATGAAACACCCTGTATATTTGCATATTTTTGAAATCCTCTTAATGAACGATTCCAACAAACTAAATAATGTATAGTCAATTATGAATTATACGGAGTGAAATTTTGAAATTGATAATTTATTACACTTGGAATATTGGTACTTTTTTAAATTAGCTAAATATGGATTTATCAAAAATCTAAACTAACTAATTATTAGACGTATTTGTATATTAAACAAAACCTGCTACGCCCATGAATTTTATCATAAATACCTAAAAATTGTCTAAAAACGTCAATAATTAGACAAAATTGGTAAATAATGTGGATTGTTTTAAATCGGTAAATAATGTGGATTGTTTTGTATTCTGTCAGTTGTTGATGTGTTGACAGTTTATTCTGGAAAAGTAAAATCTTCGTCAAACACTCTTTTCTTGTCGACATAACAATGAAATATTTAACTGAGACTCACCGAATTGAGATTTTAATGATGATCGGGTACGGGGATAACTGCAGAAGTCAAGTTGAAGTGGCAAACTTATTTAATTACAGGTATCCCGAATTGCCTAATATTTCACAAAGTACTGTGTCTATAACATTCATGCACAATTCATAGAACTTGGACATGTCAAACCATTGAAAATAAAACCACACTTCGTTAAAGATGATGTGAAAGTGGATATTTTGTTGAGTGTCGAAGAGAATCCAACTTCAAGTACACGTCAAAACTTCATCCCTACAAATTAACTTTTGTGCAGGAGTTAACAGAAGACGATCCAGATCGTAGAATGGATTTCTGCGAAAGATTGATGAATAAGTTGAACAGAAATGAGATAGCTCTTGGTACCATTCTTTTTTCTGACGAATCAACATTCACATTGAATGGAGAGGTAAACTGACAGAACTGTAGATATTGGTTAACAGAGAATCCTAATTGGATGCGTGAGACACATACTCAGTACCCTCAAAAGGTGAACGTTTGGGCCGGTATCATAGGCGACCATATTATTGGTCCTATATTTATAGATGAAAATTTGACAGCTGAAAAATATTTAAATATGCTTAGAAATGAAGTTATTTCTGCGTTGGCAAACTTATATCCCAACGCAATAGATCCTAGCTTACCGAATGAAAATGTTTGGTTCCAGCAAGACGGGGCAACACCCCTTTATGCTTCAATGGTAAAAACTTATTTAGATGAAATCTTCCCCAATAAATGGATTGGACGAAGGGGTACTATTGAGTGGCCAGCTAGATCGCCAGACCTTACGCCGTTAGATTTTTTTCTGTGGGGTTATCTCAAGAACAAAGTATATGCAACACAACCAACTAGCATTGTGGACCTCAAAGACTGGATAACTACAGAAATACGACATATTTCACCTCAAACTTTAAACAAAGTTAAGGAGGAGTTCTATAGAATACTGTGCTATTGCCAACAACTAGGTGGAGAACATTTTGAGCATATATTTCAATGTATTAAAATCAAATACATCAGGTATTCTATGTATGTGTTTAATAACTGTAAAAATAAAAATTTCACTCTGTATAATTCATAATTGACTATACATTATTTAGTTTGTTGGAATCGGTTAATTAAGAGGATTTCAAAAATATGCAAATATACAGAGTGTTTCATTAAAAAAAACAACACCGACTATGGCATACTTGCGTGAATCACCCTGTACATTTAAAGTTATGTTTACATAACGCACAACTCAATTCAAAAGTTGACGTGTCTTGGCATTTTTTGACAAAAGTCTTATTCACAGTTGACTTTCTCACCTGATACCTGCCCAGGTGTTCTTAGGCTAGCTCCACAAACACACAGGTATTCAAAGCACACGAGATGCTACTGAGAACCTAACATTTCATCTATTTGAAAATAAGTTATGTCTCATCGATCTGGGATCTTACACTTTTAGGTTTTAGTTTTATTGCCCGATGGATATACCGATTAACCAGTAACACAAATCAATAGGCATGATCGATTGGCATGGGCCACTATTAGTAGTAGAGGCATCCGACCAAAGATGAGTAATCGTAATCTGCAGCTGGCTCCAGGACTATAATGTATTCAGTTTTTACAGCTATTTTTCCATGTAGAATGTTATGTTAAATGAAAACTATATCTTATCCCATTTGATAACATACAGAGTGGCCCAAAAGTCTGGAAACGGCCAATTATCTCGTAAATTGTTAGTCCCAATTTTACAGTTTGGGGTACACCTATTTTAGGATACGGAGATTCGATATTAGCAATGTTGCCAGTTTTTCCGCTTATCTTGTATTCTAAGTAGCTTTGGTTTTTCAAATTGTTCACCCTTTATTTTCAGTCATTATTGGAATCTCCTATTTAATACGAGTTCAACCATCTGTATAGTAGGGATGGTGAGTGTAGGCTCACAGCACTTATGCCACTTATGTGACCCATTGTACATCCTCCCGAGGAGT
>CAJUYG010004397.1:1712-16908 GCA_910591675.1 Galerucella calmariensis
GGTTGATCAAAGTGTAACTATGTATAAAAATATCAGAAAATAAGAAAAAAACAAGAAAACTAATATATAATAATATTCTAATATAGTTCTCACCCAAGTTTGTTTAATTTTGAAAATATTTTGATAAACTTCCAAGCAGCAACATATATTAAAATGAATTCAGCAAAAAGTTTCACCAAAAAACTAAAGAGTGCAAAACAGAAAAAAAAAATTTTATTAAAGCTAACATAGCAGAATATAGAAATGGCCTTTTATCACAAAAAGATTTTGTAAAAATTATGTCTCAATAATTAATGATATGTTAAGTAAATAGTGATTGTTTAAATCCTTAGAACACAACCTTAATCCGCTCGAAGAGCGGTAGTGGTCCCGGTGTGGATGGATTCGGTCCCGGCAGGTCATAGATTAAAATGTGTAAATTTTAATCCCTTTATCTATAGGCGTATTGGGTCCCAATGGTACTTAACTACCTGAAGATATTCTTCGGGGAAATGTACCTCTTTTCGGAAATCCAATCCTCCCTCTTTTTATTGTATCTGAATGTTTAAATTAAATACTATTTCATTCATTGTTTATATTTCATCGAGTGCATTTCATATTTCAGATCAATTTGTCTGTTGTAATATTATTTTAATTTAAGTGAAAAAGGAAAACAAATGTTAGTGATAAATAACTTTAAATATAGTTTTCAAAAGTGCTTAAAAAGTGGAGAAAGGCGTTGGATATGTACAAATAAAAAGTGTAAATCATATATACTTAGTTTGGGTGAATCGAAAGATATAACTTTGACAAAACATATTGAAGAGCATTGTCATAGCGCAAATATAGAAAAATTGAATCGCCAAATTGTAAGCTCTTCTTGCAAACGCAAGGCAGTTGAAGACTTGTCCGAAAAGCCTGCAAAAATTATTCGTCGTGTACTTCAAGAGAATCTGCCATCAACCATTACAACAAATGACGTAGCAAATATTAGAAGGTATATGTACTGCTCCCGTAGGAAAATGCAGCCGGCATTGCCAAAAAACATCGATAAAACTTTCGATATTTTAAAAAACAAAAACATTGGAACAAATACTGGTGAACCATTTATCTTATTTAGTAATAAAATAGATCAGATCGTTGTATTTTCATGCAAGTCAAATATTGAATTTTTGGGAAAAGTTAATCGAATTTATTTAGACGGCACATTTAATTATTGTCCACAATTTTTTTGCCAATTCTTTACTATACATGGATATTTTAATGGACACTACATTCCCTTAGTGTTTTCATTGTTGCCTAATAAATGTAGTTCAACTAGTTCAACAAAAATTATTTAATATTCTCGAAGATATCGCTTTAAAACACTCTACTAGCTTACATATCACTGAGGCAGTTATAGATTTTGAAATAGGTATTCATACTGCTATTCAAAAAGTTTGGCCAAAAGCCCATGTTATTGGCTGTCGATTTCACCTTGCACAGTCATGGTATAAAAAAATACAAAAATGTGGTTTAATATCAATGTACAGCGAGGAATCTTCTGAAGTTGGTAGATGGCTAAGGATGACCTTTGCTTTAACGTATTTACCTCCTAGGGAAGTGAGTGATTGTTTTATTTTTGATTTGCTTTCAATAGCACCAGACCAGGAAAACATAAAAAAATATTGCGATTATTTAATTGAAAATTATATATCTGAAGAATCTTTATTTCCTCCATCCCTTTGGGCAAAAAATTCAGCGGATCAACTCGCACTACGAATGCCTGTGAATCCTTTCATAGCCATTTTAATAATTCTTTTTATAAAGCCCACCCGAATATATTTGTTTTTATTGAAAAAATAAAAGAATTTCAAATGGAGACCTATGTTAAAATGCAAAGTACACATATTATGTATAAAACGCGAAATAATAAAATAAAAAATCGCGAAAATTTCATAGCAAAAAAAATTGACGAATATGAAAAAGGAAAAATAAGTCGATTTTTTTTTCATTAAATGTATCTCATTTTATTGTTCTATTAATAATTAATTGTATATGTATATATATAATATATCTTATGTATATGTGTTTCTATTTTATTTTTACCTTTTTTTTAAATCCTAAAATGTATACCTTTACAATAATATTTCAATGTAATAATTATATCAAATTTTTAAATTAGTTTTACTACCTGTTTTTCATTTGGTTTAACAACAGGTGGCTGGGACCGAATCCATACATTATTATTCAGGTAGGACTAAAGTTCGGGACCCAATAAGCACGCTATTTTTGAACTACCTGCTACTTGGGACCCAATAAGCATATGCCCCTATTTTTTGTTTTCATTGGAGATCAAAGAGAAAATAAGTCGGTATTAAAAATTTAAAATATAACTCGATACAAACGACAAACGTACCTTCCCTGCAACTTTTGTAGATATGACTATTTCAAAAATAAAATAAAACCACGAAATCAGACCTAAAACTAAACAGTTAATTGAACACTTGTTGTACCTTTCACAAATACCAACCATACCTATTACTCCAAAAATAAAAATATTAGGAGTCAAAATTTAGTTTAACAACACAAAATACTAAAGCACAATCAAAGAAAAAGCAAAAGTTTTACAAAACACACACTGAAAATAACTAAAACAGCAAAATAAAACCACTTAAATATCAAAGGACTTATACGGCAGCTGATTTGTTTTACTCGTTGCTAAGATGACATTGACATTTCAGAGCGCCATCTATCGAATTCTACTTTTCCCAATTGAATGACGCCCCAAATTACAATATGTTCTTGGCCGATCGTAAAACCGTGTAAAACTGATGATATCAATGTTGCCAAAAAAATTTTATAATCCAAAAATTCATGAAAAATATATTTTATTTCAAGGACACAAAAAACGTAAAAAGCCGTTCCAATAACAATTAATAATTAGTTGTTAGAGTAAGGAACATTGAAAGTTAACAAATCAATACTTAGGGCAAGTGAAATACAGGAAAATACAGCTGTGATGAAAGCTATCACTTTCCTGGTATTGAGGCGGCTGAGTTTACATGCCTGAAATCAGGTAAAAAATTTGGCCGGCTGAGATTACATACTCATGAGTGATAATTATCTGATAATTGGCCCAGTTTAAAATCGCCCCTATTTACATATTTGTAAACGAACACCACTAATTCAACCATACAAAATTTTGAAAAACTTTAAAATGTAGAATATTGAGAATTTGACTTTTTTATTTCATAAAACCATAGTTTTCAAAAAAAAGCTGCCCCACAATTTTCTATTTCAAATACCTATTTTTTATTGCATATAAGTTGTGTAAATCCAATCAATTCACAGAATCTTTTTAAAGCCGATATACTAACTCTGTTAAAAGGTTCGTTAAAAATACTCTAAATAGTTTAAAGTATTTTTCGTTTATTTTTGTGTTCCGTTTCGAAATTTATGTGCTCTATAAATAATATAAACTCATATTAAAAACATTTCTGTCAATATAAAAATAAAACTCAATTCAGATAAACAAAAATCACTTATTTGTATAATTGAAAATAGTTGAAACATGATGTATACACCAACTTCAATTTAAGATTTTATACTTTGCTTACAAATAGCTCTAGGAATGTTTAAAAATTGAGTGTACAATTTTACAAGTTGATTCAAAATACAAAATGAGTGAGCTAGAAAAAAACAGTTAGTAGAAAACTTTAATTTTTCAAACTATTCCTCACTTTGGGAAATGCATTTTTACATTTGGTACAGATTCTGGAAACAGTTATTCCACTCGCTTGTTAGAACTTACCCTACTAGTCTAAAGTGTTTCGCTGCAGGCGGTACGTAATCTACGTTGGTGTTTCCCAAGTGGTCGCCCATCCAAGTACTAACAATTTAGGTTAGGCCAAATATGTTGTTATACACTTAAAAGACAACCCCTGTTACAAAGAAAGGGTTCTACTGCCACTAGACTAACTTTTGCATCTACGGTCCACAACAGATATAAAAAGGTCACTGTTTAACTCCTGGAACTCCTAGAACTACAGACAGACAAAAACTCCTCATGGAGAGAACTATTAAGACACAAGCAAACGGATACAGTCAAAGATAGAGGAAGGGACTACATACAATAATGCTCCTTTCACTAGGAAAATACACCTCAGTATTTCAGGTAGAACTAGGAATTATAATCACATACTAATGTATAGTCAGATCCCTAGCTGCTCTACATCGTGAGGTAAGCTTCAGGTTCAGAAATACTTACAATGATAGACTGTACTACTGTCAGAGGGTTTGAACTGCAGCAGGCATGAATCTATCGGCCTTTCAACAGGCCACTATCATCTGAATCCGACTTGTAGTCTTTGTTTGGAAGATGATGAAACAGCAGAGCATATAATTTGTGACTGCCACGCCGCGGCCCCATTCAGGTTTCTGATGTTTGGCATTCACCAAAGAAATTTATCTTCCTTGTTAAGGAGCTGAATTTGCTTGGTGAAATCTGAATAGGTATCAGCCACAACACAATAGACTCTTACGAGTTGCAGTGAAGTGCCTTTTAGACCCACTCATCACAAACCTAACCTAACTAATGTAGGTGTTGAAGCTTAGACTTTAATAGGCTGACTAATTTATTCAGCAATACTGTATGCTGGACCAAAACCGGTCTTTGTAGTAATAAATAAAATAGTACGTGTTTTATATACGGTGAAAATGACAAAGAAGCAAAAAAATTGGTTGATGATTTTAACAGAACATGCAGTCTATTTTAGATTGCTAGGAATAGGATCGCAAAATAGAAGCAATTTTTGGTGGAACAAACTTATAACGTCTACTTGACAGTATCAAAGTAGCAGGATGGGTGGTTTTGAAAGATAGGGATGCAATTACAATAAACTGCAGTTTTTTCTGTATGAAGACGAGTCCTAAGAATGCCAGTTTATGATTCAGAAGTAGGAACCGATAATGACGACATTCGATGTACTTAACTTTTTTTTAATAAAGATAAGGAAAAGAAAAATTTGATAAGGAACTTCCGGTTGCAGGTGCACAATATCAATACGAGGAATAGTAGTAGTGTTTGTGATTTCAACTGAATTTCCGAAATACTATCTTACCGCATTTCCGAATCATATTAGTTATCAATAATAAGGGTCCAAAGTCTACTACTAACACGTAATAAGTTATTCAGCTGCAATATTTTGATATGAGATCTTACATTAAACAGAGTGATAAAAAGAAAAGTTACTTTTCAGTAACGCAGTACATAGAGTTTTGGAGTGCAATAATCCGTTAACAACCAGATGTTAATGGGATATTACAGAGTTCTAACGGTAACAGTGTTACTTTCATAAAATAACAATGACAATGTCAATGTATACTAACATCCCATATTTATATTTTCATAAGAGTACCCTATGTTGACTCGTTTTATATAGAGTAAGAGTAAAAAACCACTTCTAAAATTTCTAATACTTTTTTAATACATTCGAATTGTTTTTTGTTATTGTATGATTTATATCTAAAAATTCAATTAATCTGCTTTTAATGCAGCTTTTAAATATTTTGGCAGTATTGTTTTATAACAGATATGGGGTTTTAGTTCTCAAGCTGTCATTTCTTACCAGATTTAAATATTGGAGAGATAACTGAGCATTTCCATTCATAAGGGAGAGTACCAGTTGAAAAGCATTGATTAATTAAATATCTTACAAAAATTTTACACATAGTTGAAAAAATAAATTAATAAATTCATTGAATTCAGGAATTGTATATACATTTTATCAACTTAATGTTCAATTATTGATTTGTGAGGTGCCGTTAGAAAGGTCTTGATCTCTTATTTTATGAAAATAATGTTTTGCATGACAATAGCGTTGTTAAACGGTGAGTAAACTCGAAAAAAAACAATTTTTTTTTCATTTCAACCTATCTTGAGTTCAAGACCTTCCTAGAGTGAAGTTTCGCTTATTTTTGGTTCTCTATTACGTCAATTTACTACATTAAAGGTATTACGTGACTAAGTGAAAGAATCTTAACCAGCAAAATAGGTTAAATTACCATAACGATTGTAAAAAATGCATAATACGGTTTTGGTAATGAGGTTAAGAGCATCGTCCACGTTTTAAATACAACTATTTCCTTCCTTTTCCTTTATGCTAATCGGTGATAACATTTTGATGTTAATAAACTTTGATTCGATATTGCCATTTAATTGCGTCTTGTTTCTACTCAATTGACATTTGAAAATTTGACGGTTTGAACCTATATGTGAACTTTCAAAATTATTGCGTTGTTGCCAGCATTATTTGATACAAAAGATCTACTTTTTAGTTATTTGTAGCCTCTTTTATTGTACGGTTGTCATAATTTTCTGTCATAAATTATTTTTTATATTTGTTATGATATATTATCAATAATAAGAAAGGTACTCTGTTTAGTAAATCAATTAGTATTAGAATTAAATGAAAATGAGTCAGTCGCGTTTCAATCCTTAAAAAAGAAGTGCCCACACAAACGGCATGCTTCCAAGCGTTGGTCGTATAAAAACCTGGAGCCCTATCTTCGTCAATTCGTACTTCCTCCTCTGCCTCCAATGAATCCTCCATCATAACGTAATAGTTCTCCATGTCCATAATAAAACCCCGATTTAAAACACCGGAAACCAATAAAACCACTCAAACTCACGACAAAGTATTTTTTTCAACTCTATGCTCATGAATTTAAGATTCAAAGAAAAAGAGAACTTACAGGATAATTACGGAATGCATAGAGAAATAGTAATTATATACTTATTTCTCTATGACAGAATGGAAATAAATTTCCATAAAAAACCTCTTTACTGTGCAAGCGCCAATTCATTCGAGTCTGCTCCTCTATTGCGAACCATGCGATCCGGATCGTATGATTTTCATGAGATTGATAATATCGGATCACGGGCCAAGAATATAACGACGATCGCCTCATGTGATCATTCGCCATAAATCTATGCCGCTCATTGTTCAAGAATGGACGTCCAGGAGTGACTGAACTAATTGATGTTGAGAAATAATTACGATGGTAACCACAAAATATTTATTTCAATTAACGTACATGTTGGTATCACTGAATTTTAACTTTTTGATAATCAAGTATCTTTTCTCAAAATAATTCACGATTAAACATGGCGGTTTAGTAGATCATCCTGGTATACTAGCACAACTAAAACTTCAAAAAATTTACAATCGCAAGTGTTATTCCTCCTTTTAAATCATTTCAATCAAAAGTTTCAGTTTGGTATGGAATGCTATTTACATTTCCCTATAAAAATAAATCTAAAGCTGTAAGATCAGGTATTTGCGCTGACCATTATATCGATCCTCGCCTCCCTATCAACCGATTGCATCGGGGGGTGTCGGACATTGCTTTGATAATATGGTGGTGCTCCATCCGCTGAAACTATATCGTATCCACTGAAACTTGTGGATGTCCTGGATCAGGATATAAATTTTCCAAACTTGGAATAACACCATGAAGTACCAAAGTGCCAAATAATGATTTTTTCCAGATGTTACGTTGAGTTAATGTTTAGTAGAGTAGAATGTATGTTTTTGTTCCTTTTTTACATATTTTATTACATAATTTATGTTTTTAAATTTTTATATTTTACCAAAAACATTTTATTATTAATAAAATAACTTTTAAGAAATTCGTGCATAATATTTCCTTATTAGAGCCCTTATTTTAAATTATTCTGTGTGTAACATGATGCTGAAATGAAAAATCCGATAATTTTGGCAATGCTGCTCGATAATTTCTTATGTCACGTCTGGCAGCAATGGTATATTGTAAGAAGTTTTTAGTATATTATAGCCAATGTCGGTAACCGCATGATTTTATTTTATTCTTTCTCAATCGTTGCAATTAACTTGAAAACGATAACATTTTTGAATAGACAATGAGGAGATCGTTCAAACGATATATCACAAACCATTATTCCCATTTAAAAAATTGGTAGTTTTTTTCACGATCTAAGAAACTGACCTGACCTTAGGTGGGATAATGCCATGCAATAAAGCCATAAAAGTATTAGCCGTGACAGGGTCGTATTTATTTTGTTGGCGAATAATAAATTATTACCTGAAAACTCTATAAGACTTTTGGGTCATTCTTATTATAATTTACTTGTACTCTTTCTTTTTCATCAAATATAGCGCGGCTCTGGTTTTATTGCATCTTAAGCATAAGTCAAGTCAGTTTCTTAGATCTTGAAAAGAACTATACCTGTTATTCGATGGTGGTTGAATGAAAGGATCACATTTTCACGAAAGAATGTCAATTTATTACTTAAATTTTACATGTTTTGGGATTTTTTATAGCCGAAATAATGAATTGATTGAGTTTGGCTTTTACACTATGTGAAAAATTTTCCCTTGTGAAAAAATTGAAAAGAAAAATGCACGTTCCATTAAAAACTAGTACGTTCAATTCAAGTTTAGTTGAGAGATGGAGATTAAAAATAAATTTCGAATACTGGTGTGGCATTTCAATCGGTTTTTTATTAAACACTAGTGGTTCTGACCAACGTTGTCCTGTCCTATTACCTTGTTTTTTGCCCTTGTGTGAAGTTTGTCCAAATTGAGTGACGAACACCCTTTGCCGGCTTTCTTCTTTGACCAGCATATGCCGAAAGGAAAAGAAAAAAGTCGTCAAGGGCAACGAACACGTATTTAACATATTATGCTCATTATTTAAAAATATCAGATTGGTACCTAATTTGATTCGAAAAGTTCGATAATAATCTTTATTTTTTTATAAAAGGAACATCTTTCTAAAAAGTCGACTCTACTTAATTTTCCGGTATGAAAATAATTTTTTGTGGTATTGGCCCATTTTTCAAATAGCTCTCTTTTTTGTATATTAAAATTGAAATTTTCCAACAACCATGTGTTTGCACATGTGCTTAATAAAATTTTATTACATTCAATTTGATTATAAAAATTGTAAAATTGGATATGAAATGTGATATTTTTATTTTGTTAACATAAAACCAGATGAAATGTAATACCTTCAGTTGAGTACTCGATATAATATTAGAAACAATTAAATTAGAGACTGGTGTATTATTTAATTCGGAAATAAGGATTCACAGAGTCAAAAAACCAACCATCTGGATTCCTATTTAAAAATTGCTTTCATTACAATTGAAGGAATGGATTTTTTTTCAAATAATTCCCATCAATAAATTCACATTTTGGCATACGATTGAACTGCGTCATCTTCAGACGTCTGATTGAGTTAATTGAATTAATGTTGTTAAAATAATTTATCCATTATACTTCACTAATACCAGGGCTGACTTTTATATTTTGTGTTAAGAACAAGAAAAAATAGTAAAGGTATGTATTGTTGCATCCTTTAGAACCAATTCAGAAAGCAGTTATTCAAACAGAGTTTTTGAAGGTGTTGATTTCAGCTTCTGACTCCGGTGAGAGACACTTTCATAGTAGGAACTCATCTAGATACAATTATATCAAACTGAAGTGAACGGGTCAAAATCAACAATGAGCGCAACGCTTGCTTGTTACAAGATTCTAATATTAATAATTTCAGGAATATTGACTAATTTTAAGTAAATAATTAACATTAATGGTAGTAGTTAGGTTAGGTTAGGTAAAATATTGTACTCTATTCGTATCGTAAATTCATATTACGATATTCAATGGGTTATCAACAACAAATTTCCCATCTCATTTCATAATATGAATCTTTACGACACTTATATCGTAAATATCTATTACAGCATAGGTTGTCAGGACGGTAGGTTGTGTTTACTGGTTTCTAAGTCTAACACGTCGGTAAGTGATTTACTTACCGTTTAGTAAGTAAATTACTTACCGACGTCTTAGCCCTACATACATTCAAGTGGTCCTAAATAATATATTACTTCATTCATTACACAAAAGGAACAAAAAAAATAAGAAGATTTATATTTTTTTAATGAATAGAATCGAACAGAACAATATAAAAAGTAATAAATAGCATGAAAACAATTTCACCAAAATGCTAATCATATTTTAAACTGATCGAGAAGTAAAAATGTCACTTTTGACATTTCGTTCGTTTCGAAGAAATTTAAATTATTTTATTCGAAATTTATTTCAATACGATCGCGCAAAAATGGTAAAAGCATCTCGAACGTTAAGGGTAATACCGGTCTCCAGCAAACAGCAAACATTGCTGTCGACCGGTAAACAACCCTTACCGTTTTTAATACTTAATATACTATTTATATGCTTCAATTTACTGAAAGTTCATTCACAAGACGCTTAAGTTACCAGAAGTGTCAGAAAAATTCTGTAGGCCATGGTCATATTTGGGTAACTAGGTGTCAAATTATAGTCATCAATAAAATGTAACAACCCACCAAAGAGAGCTGAAAATACTTCTTGTCAGAGTATAGTAAAATATAAATATAAAAATAAATACTGATAGCAAAAAAAAAGTTTTCGATTTAATTTTTTTTAAGCGCTTTATTCTGGCGCCCCCCTCTTAGTGCGTCCCTGTTTGCCCTTAGCGCTAGAAAAAAAATAGTTCAGTACATCGTGGTGGTGGTGGTAGTGTGGTTGATGTCTATAAGCTCCTAATCCCTAATAATGACATGTCTACTTTCGTAAACGAGAAATTTTAACAGGGGAAGGTTGACCTTCAAACTAGTTCCTACCTGAAGTCCGTTTCTTGGGTTAAATTTCATTTTTATTTTTTGTTGAAATATCCTTCCAAATAGGAAGTATAATAATAATCTCGACTTATTATGGGAAAATCCAAAAAATATAATCGACGATACAAAAGGTCTCTTAGTTCAAATGCCAGTGATAATGATGCTTGCTGTAGAAAGAATAAACAACTAAAAGAAAAAGACAAACCAACTGTAAGTAAAAATTTTATTTAAATAGACTGTTGTAAGTTGTAATAATGAATCCTTTCGGCACAATTTCTGATGCCTTTGGGAATCGAAAGTACTTTATTTTTCTTTCCGAATAAAATCACTCCGCCGTGATGTTTATCCATTTTATAAGAATAATAATCTATACCACTATATTTTTATAGTTAATATTACCACAACGCACAATCGATTAGTCAAATAACACAATTTGCACACCTTCAAACAATGAAGAAAACAAGAATGGCGTTATGAATTTTGAGCACAGATTACAAGTGATTTTGAGCATGTTTTGACGTTTTGATTGTGTTAGGTTAGGTTAGCCATCACCGTTATCGTGCATGGTTGCCATTGAAAAGGATGTGGTTTGTGAAAAATGTATATATTTATGGTATAATTTTTATACATAGTAATCTTTTTTATTGTATAATTCTTTTAATGTTAATAAAATTGATTTAAAACAAGTAATTATCAAATATTTGTATCTGTATAACTATCACACTTGAAAAAATGCTTATAAAATATTTGACCTATGATCGTAAATTGAAGGAAATATTATGCAAATTGACAACACTGTTGACAAATTTCGCGAAGCGAGTCGACATAAGACGATGGGCATTTAAATGGGTATGTCCACCCATCTCTCTCTTTTTACTGTTCTCTGTCAAGCTTTCGTATCTGTTCTATTTATAATCTGTGCTTTAGCGGCAATTGTTTAGGTTTAGTTGCATCAAAGAGATGTCTCAAACTTATCCCTTCACCTTTTCGATATCCGTACATTGTTCCAGAATATAATATATTAATTCTTCTACCACAGTTTCCTCCCTATCCTTCCTATGTCGTGTTTTTAAAATTTGATCATTCTAATACGTAATAGAATAAAATAAATTGCAGTGGTTTCAATCAACTATTTTTAGATATAATTTAATGTATCTTTAAAATTATAATGTATAATTATTTGTATTTGCATTTTTACGTGGCAATGCAACTCGCTTTTTATCACTAATAAAGTCAAGTTGGAAAAAGTCGAATCCACAAACTACGTACTTATGTCTATTTCAGATTTGGATTTGAAAATTTAAATCTTGCTGGTATTTCCATGGTTTTCGGTATCACAAACGTGAAGATGCAAAAATGACCGCGTATTTATAGAATTGGTGGTTAATAAATATTAATTTGCGATTGTTATATCACGAAAAATCGAAAATGACCGTTTTTTATTTTAGTATTGGTTGATGTTCCAAATTGTTTTCCAGTTCATTTGCCACTGGCAACCTGAGTTGCCATCAATATTCAAGGCTTAGTAGAGCTTACGGCATCGGACCAAGCCATATGTTGTCGGTCAATCGGAAGAAATTCGCGCTCAATCTGGACTTCCCGATAGTTTTATCTGCCAATTTGGTACGGTCCGAACAATGGTCTAAGTTTGCCGAGTACGTCCTCGCGCAGTTATTATTTTTCAGTGGGAAACGTTTGGAAAGTTTGGCCTCAGTCTGCCTCATTTGCATTTAGGCTCAAGTCTGTACGCTGCTTAAGAGAGTTTCAATTTAATATTAAAATTATTTTCAGACTTCTATTACAGAATCACGCGTGGAAATTTACTATTTTGTTATTAAATATCTATTAAGTTGAATATTTTTGATGTATTTCGTTCATTAGTGGGCTACAGAAAGTATTAAGAATAATAAATATAATATTCATTACATAACGCCATCTAGTGTATGTGGTAATATTATGTTGTAGTTGTTTGTTTTCAATATAATTTTAATAACAATTATTTTCTCCCAAATTACATACACTATAGTGGTTTTTCAATATTTCCGCTTCGAGCAACACTAGATCCAAACAAAATGCAATAACATCATAATATACACTATTATTATTGACCGAGCACCAAGAGCACCCCGAGCATATAAGGTGCGAGGTTTACAAATGTCTTCAACACCATGGTGTATATACAATTTTTCCGCTACTAGCCAAATTTAAGACAAAAATTATTCACAAAACACACCACGAGAAGGGTTTACTCTGACGTCTGACTGACAAGTAAACTGTCAGTTTTCGATATATTATTTAAGACAAAATTTTTTAAAAATTCAAGGTTTGCAGGGAGGAGGAAAGATATACCCTCTGCGAGGAAGCGCACCGAATGGGATGCATGGGGTGCCCTATTTTGAAATAACTTGCAGAAGACGCTTTCAACTTCGCTTATCCGATCCTGAAATTCTGAAACTAATTGAAAAGAGGACCTTTTTTCCATAGATTGGTAATTGTCAAGTTAATTTTCAAGCCTCCGGTTGCCGTCAGACGCAACCTTATCAAAGTTTGCATTTTTCTTTAATTTATTAAACACAAAGAAATATTTTTGATTCTTAAATCGGAGTGTAAAGGGTGTAAAATTTTATTAGGGATAACAAAAGTATATATTATATCTTCCGCAGCACAAATGATTAGAATAATGGAATAATTAATAGTATATTCTTCAACGAGTTCAGAATAATGGCTATTATTCACGCGGATGAAGTTTCCAAAACGAGGGAGCGCAGCGAGTGAGTTTTGGAATCATCCAAGTGAATAATAGCCATTCTACACAAGTAAAAGACTATACTTTCTCCACGACTAAAAAGAAAAAGCTTCCAGTGAGGATCGAACCTCGATCATCCGCGCCATAGTCAACCACCACTAGGCTATAGAGCATATTTATAAAAATGTAAAGAGTAAATATATATACGTAACTCATATTTTTAATCGGAACCCTTACATTTATAAATGAAATTAATTCCGGGAGGCGGACAGTTTTCGATATATTATGAATGTACTCGTTATGTCATCAGTCATTTTTGGTTGAGCGCGAATTTTAAGCTAATGGTATTTTTATTCAAATAATTTTATCTTGATAGGTAATTCCAAGCACCAAATACGTTAAAGACAATCTCCTGGGTATACAAAATTATGTTGCACAAGTTTTAGTTGAACTACTATCTCTGGATTCTCAAAATATTTGAATTACTCCATTATTGACCTAGGTTAATAATAAAACATTATTAACCACTAATAGTGGAAAAAAGATGTTATGGGTCACAGGATAATCGACTCTTTTGTAATCTAATCTAATCTAAGCACTGTAAACTCACATGAAAAACTTTGTATTGGAAGTCATAACCATACGCAAAAAATAGCACATGCCTATGGATTCTAGTAATGAGAGCTTTATTCGGGTTCGTGCAATAACTGTTCCAAGACTGTCCGGCGTTTGCGTAGTCGAAATTGGCTTGTTCGGGTTTCAACAGGATGGTTCTGACACTCGCAGTTCGGCGTTCGAGTTTATTTAAGAGCAGCTTGGACAGTTTGAAAACCGTCCAAGCCAGTCCCCAGTCTCGAGCTAGGACGATTTTCGGATTCTCTTTAACGCATGCTCAAATCATTTGCAAAGGAGCAGGGTGGAAGCTATTTTTAAAATTCCCATAGGTTAGAGGTAAAGGTTTGTTTATTGTGTGTTGTTTATTTTTATTTTCACTTTTCAAATTTAATATTTACCAAATGGAGAAATATTCGAACATAGTTTATCATATCATCATCAAGTGAAGACGATGTTCTTCTTGAGGTGATCAATAATCTTATAATTCCAGAAGTCGTACAAGATAATATTAAAAACAAAAACTTTGTGGAAGAGACTGTCCCTCAATACAGTGATAATGATGAGTTATCTTCAATTGTCAATTTAATTAGGATTAATTAGGAATCAAACCACAATAGTTAGGTTATTCAGTTCTATAGACCATGCGGGATGTTCTTCGGGTTTTTTCAATTTTAAACGGTCCGAAAATAGTTCTAAGGACTGAATAAAGTACGCAGCTAGTTCTGCGCAATTCCAGATTGGTTTACGGAATGTCCAGAAACAAAAACCCGAATGAAGCTGTTGAGTACCGAGGAGTACCAGGATTTCTAGCATAATATAATAGATCTGTAAAGGTAGTAGTGGATAGTCTCAAGGATAGACATTTAATCTAAGGCTAAGAGTTTTTATCAGATGTTCTTATAGAAAACTCTTATCTGAATCGACATGGAAAGCTCAAACCAGTGAGAAAATTTAAGGAATGAAAAAAGATACTAAAGAATCTCAGAGTGCAACACTTAGAATCCACCGGGTAGCAGAAGATGAACTGATGCAGACATTATTTCAAGAAATATGACTAAAGGAACTAGTTCCTGAGAGTAGACTGACAAGAGGGCACAACAGATGTACTAGGTTTATAGTCTGTATAGAAAGTACAAGGAGTAATAAATCATTCATTTAAGTAGATTTCATAG
>CAJUYG010004398.1:0-16903 GCA_910591675.1 Galerucella calmariensis
TTGATTGTCAATATTTAAAATGATGTTTGAGTCTTGAAAAATCAAACAATCAAAAATGTATTCTATTTCGTTTTCTTGTGATATTGTGTCATTTTCAGGTGTCTCATCATTGTTTTCTGTTTCATTTACTTGCTGTATATTATTCTGTATCTGAATTTCTTGCTGTTGCCTTTTCTGTGTTTGATTTTCTCGTTCTTCACTGTTATCTGTCCCATTTTCTGATTCCATTTCATTTTCATAATTCAATTTCATTTTAATCAAAGTTTTATTATGAATTTTAGGTTTTGTAAAGACTACATCTCTTCTTATTATTATATCTTGTTTGCTTTCATTCCATAAGCGGTATCCAGTTGGTGCATATCCCATAAATAAATGTTTTTCAGATCGGCTGTCCAATTTTTTTAAATATCCAAGATTTTTTGAGTATACTTCTGATCCAAAAACTTGTAGTCTTTTTAAGTTTGGCTTTTTTCCTGACCACATTTCATAGGGCGTCATGTTTATATTTAGAGATTCTGTAATACTTCTGTTTGAAATGTATGTACCGACTCTTGCTGCTTCCCAAAACCTTTGGTTTGTATTTGTTTCAAATAGTAAAACTCTCACTTTTTCTATCAGTGTCCTGTTTAGTCGTTCTGCTTTACCATTTAGCTGAGGTGTGTGTGGTATTGTATAATCAAGAATGATTCCATTTTCTTCACAGTAGTTTCTTAAGCTACCACTTACATATTCGCCACCATTGTCACATTTTATCTTCTTAGCTTTTAGATTTTGTTCTCTCTCCATCTCTACTATATATTGTTTTAGGAAATCTGTTGTTTCACTTTTATGTTCCAGGAGATATATTACGCAGTAGTGTGTGTAATCATTTAATACTGTAAGGATGTATTTTTTATTGTCCCATGTTGGTGGGTCGATTGGACCACATAAATCGCTGTGTATAATTTCTAATGGTACTTTGGCCCTGGTCTTCTCGGTGTTGAATGGAAGTCTTGTCTGTTTTCCTCTCATACACACGTCACATGGCAGTTCAAATAGGTCACAATCTTTTGAGCTAATATCCATTCCTGTCACTATTTCTTGTTCAATTATTTTCTTCATACTCTTGATGTTCATATGTCCAAGCTTACGATGCCAGTTTATTACTTTTTCTACTTTTGTTTCGGTCAACAGACTTTCGTCCATGCATTCTTCCATGTATTCACTCATTATATCTTCTTTTATAAGTTCCATGGTGTAAAGTCCTCTCTCATTTTCCATTCCTTCTTAAACTTTTTTATTTTCTTTCATCACATATACTTTATTTTCCTCAAATATCACTTTCCCATCATTTTGAGTAATAGCATTTACTGATAATAGATTTCTGCTAAGTTCTGGTACATATAGTACCTCATTCAAAATACATTCTTTTGTATCAATTGTTCCAATTTCTTCTGCAGTAATCTGAGTACCTTTCTTTGCTACGCATATGTCTGTTTGTTGATCTGATAAGGTTTCAAACAATCATATGTCATTTACCATATTATGAGCTGTGCTTCCTGAATCAAATATAAACATATTCTTTTCGGTTTCATCAAAACTTTTATTTTCTGTCAAAAAAGACACTTTTTTATATGTGTTGTGTTCAGTTTTATTTTTACTACTTGTACTAGGCTTGTCTCTGTAAAAACAACTGTTTTCGGTGTGGTTAGTTTTCTTACAAATACTACATCTTTTAAAAGTTGTTGTGTTTTGACGGCTTTGATTGTTATTAAGATTTTCATCTTCATTTTGTTGTCTTCCATTTTCAATGTAATTTCTATTTCTATATTTGCAAAATCGAGCTATGTGATTGGTTTCTTACAAATATGGCATAATTTTTTCCCACTAGAACACTGGAATGCAACAGATCTTTCAGATCTTTCTTTTTCTTTGTTTTTGTTTGCAGTTTCTTCTGATAATAATCTTGAAATGAGATTTTCTAAGGTTTTTTCGGCACGAGGAGTTAACTCCCAAGCAGTCTTGAAAAATCTAAATCTTTCAGGTAAAGTGCTTAATATTTTTGAGATCAACATTTCGTCTGTAACTTCTTGCTTTAATGATTTAAGTCTATATGCTAAATTCTGTAGCTTACTCAAATGTGTCGATATGTCGTTACCCCTTTCATAGCTAAAACAAAAAAAATTTAATAATCTGCATTTTTGATCTTCACTGTCCTTTTGAAACAGGTCATTGAGTTTTTTATACATATCTGCAGCAGTAGTACAGTTCATTATATGCACTAAGACCTTTTTGTCAACAGTAGAGATTATTATTTTTTGAGCTTTTGCGTCTCTTTGTATCCAATTCTTCCTTTCTTTTTCTTCAGTCAACCTTTCAAAGTTTTCTTCATTATTCACTATTGCGTATAATCCACTAGCTTTAAAATACACAGATGTTTGAAAATTCCACATTTCAAAAGATTCAGAGGTTATTAGTTTTTCAATATTTCCAATATCGTCCGTTTCATTTCCCATTTTTATTGCTATTATTCAGTGGTTTTTCACTCAGTTTTATTTTATACCCAGTTTTATTTTATTATTTATTAGCGATGTCCTGGGCCCATAACCTGTTGGTTTTTATGTTATTTTATAAAGATTACACAGTTTTATTTTAGAACTGACTTTTTTATATTTTATACTTTGACATTGACAAAATACAATTATCAATTTTTTTATAAACTATTACCTACTTTCTCAACACTGCACAGGTACTTTAAGGAAAGACCTAAAGGAAAATCCACAAGAAGTTATCCAAAAAAAACTAAAAAAAGGTGAAAACGTATCGCTTTTTCGAGAAGGAATACATATAGGTAAATGGAAAGATAAACGTCCCGTAATGTATATAACAACAGAGTTTGAAGACAGAAAGGTACCGGTTACAAACAAACGAGGACAAGTTGCGGACAAACCCGAAGCTATTGCGAAGTATAATCAGTTCATGTCTGGAGTTGATAGACAAGACCAGCTTCTTGCGTTTTATCCTTGTGAAAGGAAAACTCTCCGTTGGTATCTAAAACTAGCCATTCATACTTTTCAAATGCTATTTATAAATTCCTACAAAATTTATAATAAGTATTCAGGTCAACCAAAAATGACTCTATATGACTACCGTCTGTCAATAATAGATAAATTATTACCGGAAAAAAGTGCCCCGGTCGTTGCTACCCCAAGCAGAGCTAAAACCCAAGTGCCGCATAAAATCAGCAAAATAACTGAAAAAAGTGCTAAAGGAAAACTTAAACGTAAAATGTGTCGGATGTGTTCAAAAGTAGCGAAGAAACGAAAAGACACCATCTGGCACTGTGAAATGTGCAATGAAAAGCCTGGTCTTTGCTTCGAATGTTTCGATCCGTATCATTCTTCACTTTGAAATTGTTTTATTTTGTTTTATAAAAGCTTTTGTTGTTTTAAGATAATGTTTTATGAATATACTTATCCGTTCCTTTGTGCAACCTAGTTATTATCCATTAGGATGTGTTTATTTTGTTTATATAACAATATTTGTTATTGACGTTTGACGTTTCATGTTTATATGTTTGTGTAACATGTCTAGGAATATTATTGTTAATTTGTTTTATGTTAATCAACCAATAATTTATACTTTTATAATTAATTACACAGCAGTAACATTGCCCGCATTTTTGCGGGCCTGGCACTTGGGTAGCAACTTTCTAGCTAGGTGCCATGCCCGCACATGTGCGGAATTATTGTTTTTTTTATTTATCCAATAATAAATAGAAAAACTTTTGTCAAAGTACCACAAAAAGCAAAAACAACCGGTCTTTAGGCCTATTGACTTAAAATATAGTATCGGCATTTCTCACTCCATACACATATATTGATGGCAGCGAAGCTGTTAAGCAAACTACAAGTCTTCCTTTTAGAGAAATTGGTCTCCTCCAGTTTGTAGTACATTTTATTACGCCTGGACTAATTAGATCATGGATTTCCTCAAAGCACTCTCTTGACATTCGAAAATACTTGAAAAAACGATCTTCGTGTGTTTGTAATTCCCTGCACAGCCGGTGATATTCGCCATATTGCTCTCTCCTCTTATTAATTTCATGTACCCACACTCTCTTTTTTCTAGATTTAACTAATGCGTAGAGCAACAAAACTTCGTCTTCGGAAGACATTTTTACAAATCCGATTGACCGCTCCTACTGTAAAAACTAGAACCGCGCTCTGTGTGACGTTCGACGACCGCTTTTGGGACGCGTAGACCGCAACTGTATGGTTCGCGGCGGACTGACCGCGTTCTGTGTGGCCAAGCCTTAAGCATACAAAAAGTGCTGTATAGCATTTTGTTTTAGGTGACTTTCTTACATTTTATGATTTTATTAAAAATGGGACTCCGGAATCCAATCCTGTTTTTTGAAATGGTCGAGCTGGGGTTACCCTGTCTCTAGGAAGATCGGCCATGATTCGAGTGTGAGGTTTTGATAAAAATCTAAAGCATTTATGGCAATAATTGTGAATAATCCTTTTTGTTGTTCTTAACCCATTTAAATGCCGGAAGCTAAGTCGGAAATTTGACAACACGGTATTCGCTCCAGCGTGTCCTAGTCTAATATGATCTGATTTCAACATTGAATTAACCATACTATTTTTCGAAGGTGATAAAAATGGATGATTTTGATTGAAGGAGATGTCAGCGTGCTCGAGACGGCCACCGACACGTATCATTCCAGATTTGTCTATAAAAGGTTTCAATTTATCAATTTGTTTATCAGAAACATTTTTATTCATTTTTAATTCATTGATTTCTTTTTCATAATGGACATTTTGAATGGTTTCAATTATGAAATTTTCAGAAACGCTCAATTCGTTCACATTTAAAGGTCCGGAATTTTTTTAAAATTTTCACAATTCAATATGAATCTGTGAACATATGCTATTGTTCTTTTTAATCTTGTGTAGTGAAACGTGAAGTTTCACAGTCGCCTTTGTTATTCTTCCGGTTGCTTTGCCGTATCGTATAACCAGGGACTTGGTGTCAAATTCGCAAAACTCGTTATAAGTGGAGGTGGTTAACTGTGAATCGAAAACAGCCATCTTTCTTTCCGATCTAAGTTGTCTATTAAAACAGACGTTAGCATTTCAACCGCTGTGGGATATATCTGCTAATATCATATTAAATTTTTGAGATCCAGATTATTTTTTCACTTATGATATTCCTACAGCGGTTGGCTTCATAGTTTTTTTTTGACAAAAAAAAATTCGTTGAAAAAGAAACTAAAACAAGTATCTTGAAATTGATACCTACCTTTAAACCGATTTTATGGTTTCATAAGAACTGATGGACTTCGAGGCATACCTCCACTGCTGAGGGAATATTATTTTGGCCTGATACCCAAGAAGGCAGGGAGACTCCTAAACTAGTACTTCCGTTAAGATAAGTACCTTTATATTCAAAGAAGTTTTCACCAAGGTCAACCTTTCAAGCTTAAAATTCTTATTTCGCATCATTTGTTAATATAAATGGCTTCACCCACTGTAATTCTTATTTCATATAATTTGTAAACTTAAGGGCTTTACCCACTGACATTGTTAATATATATTTTTTTAGAATAGATTTTACATCAATTTCATATTTTTACAATTAGAAACTAATTAAATCCATATTTATTGTTATTGCTTAACTTGTGGAATTTTATTTCAACTTCCTTCCTACTGAGTTTATACACACAATTCAATTATCAAATAGTGGATTATATAGTGAATGCTTAACTAACAGGACAGAACTATATATTCATAGTTTCGGGGTTAACCTATTCTTTTTATAAAAAAGAAAGAAAACCACGTGGCGCTTGTAACTTAAAACTGCCACAGGCTAGAGCACTCTACCCCGGGGAGTGGTATTCGGCACCAATTAAACTATTTTATACACTATCACTGGGATGGGGTGTACAATTAATATTAAATTGGACGCCACCAGCTTTTTAATCGAACGAAGCATTTAAAACAAGAAACAAAAGGTGGAAAGCTGGAAACCCCTTGTAAAAAATTAAAGTTAAGTTACAAAAAAATAAATAAAATATATCTACTTATTCCCGAACACGTTGATCCAATTCAATAATTATTGAATAATCAATACAAAGAATGAAATAATTATTTATTGAATTATTCTAAACAACATAAATTGAATATTTCAAAAATTAACGAAAAGAATACCAATTGTAATTAACACGCCAAATCCAAATCTTACACACGCTATAGATAAGACGGAGAAACTTATCTTAAAGGGCTGAGGATATTTGCAGCTCCTAGCGCGATGGCGGCAGTGGCGGTAATTTCTTCTCTCGCACGGATCAGGAACGGAAACAAAGGTTGCTGAATGGAACTTAACTTGCCGTAAACTTGCCTAAAATTTGCCTTGAAGTTGCCTTGAAAATATAACTTGCCTAAAACTTGCCGTAAACTTCCCGGCTGCAGAGCAACCAAACAATAGAAATTGTTCACCAAAATTAAAAATAAAATGTAATTACTGTTGCCTTCTGTGGCAGATAGAGGAAAAAAAGAGTCCACTCGAAAATTGAAATTTCGAACATCGACAGACAGAAATGGAAGGGGAATTTGATAAAAATTAATGTTTTATTTCGAAGTGGCTAATGCGACAAGGAAACGGCATGATTAGAAATTTAGTAGAAATTTGGGAGGAAGTGACTAATGAGCCAAAAAATTCACTAAATGAAATAGTTTTTTTTTAGACGAAAAACGTAACAGCTGAACAGCATGTTACACGCTCAACTTTATTAACTACTTTCTTTTAAGCTATAGTTTTGTTATTGTGTAAGTTCGGCGAAAACAACCCCTGAGAATCATTTTTGAATACAAATATTTTTTTCAATAAATTTCATATCACTTTTCATTCAGCACCAAGTAAAAGTTACGTTTCATTTGACACCCAACAATAGTAAAGTTAAAGTTACGTTTCAGTAGTTAGAAAAATTCGAAAATGAAGTTATCCAGAAGTTTTATTCTGTTGGTTGATGACAGTTTTTGATTCCGGAAATGTCAATTTTTGGATTTGCGAAATTGTCAAATTTTGTCTAAGTCCAAGTATGTTTCATTCAAAAGTTCGGTCCATGCCACCAAATTTTGTTGGAAATTAAACTTTTCGCTGGAGCCCCGCGTGATATAACATAAGCGGGATTTTCTATAGTATTTACATACCTCCAGGAGTATTTTTTAGTCATTGCTTGTATTTTGGCGAATCGGTTACCTACAAATATGGACCAGATAGATGCGGTAAATTGCTAATAAAGGATTGTCATTTATTCAATAGATTTGTATCGGTAATTTCATTATCCCAGTTGATTTTAGCTAGCCACAATTGTTTGACTGGGAGTTTTCCTAATAATATGATAGGATTGTAGAGTAGAGCCCAAGCGGATCATAGCATCGCGCTATGGTTGAAACAATTCTTCTCTTTGTTACGGGGAACAAAAAAATTGCAGTGGGAACAGAAATACTTGAGTTATCTGAGTTTGGGATCCAATTCAGACCAAGGACTTTGTTTTGAGAATGATCTAGACTGAGATCAATAGTTTGTTCAGAATTTTTAGAAAGTTTAGTGTCGTTAGAATACGATATTTCAGAAAAAACTTTAGAATTATTTGAGGCCCCCTTATGTAGTGCAAAACTATGGATACCTAATAGAGTTTCAAATTCACGAATTAATTGGGCTAATTCAGATTCGGAATTTGCGCCAGAGATTATATCGTCCATATAAGTCTCGGCCATAAGAGAATTTGAGGCTAAAGGAAATTTGGAGTGATTAGTGCTTGCTATTTCTTGCAAGACACGTTGTTAAAATCAGTTATTTTAACATCATGTGACGCCGTTCACTTCTTTCAATTTTATTTTGATGCTCCCCTGTATATTCAAACAATCCTACTTCAGAGCTAACGTTTCTTACCCTTTTTTCCAAATTTCGGTAATTTTCGCTTACCCGGAAAAACTCGAATAGCAACGTGCCCACCCTAGCATTAAGTTCCCTAAAAATCTCTCTCTGTTCCTTGAGCCTTCGACCCGGAAGCATCTTATGTAAAATTGTGATAAAACGCCATTTTTTCAACCTCATGGATTTAAAATAATGTATTGTTATAGTGATTAAAGTCAGTGTTAGTGTTTATAGTGCGTATCCAGGTAACAAAGTTATTTCTACTATTTTAACCCTCTATCAATACAAATCACTTTTGCCGAAAGCGCGGCAAAGTAACCTGCGGTTAACGGAAGCTCTACATGGCGTTGCCTATAGGCATAGTTCATGAAAATTTATCATTTATAGCTATAGTGAAAATCGCTAGGACTCTTATATTGTCTTACTATTTGAATAATTTACACTATGGTGAATTGTCTCTATATCTGTAAATAATTGTTATCATATGTTTGTGTTCGCACTTAACGTTTCAAGCCGGTATGTGTGCGTTTCGACGCCAACTCAACTATTTATGAATATGTGTCAATTTCATTAAATTTTACTTGTTTTACTCATTGTAAAGAAGCAGCCTCAAGCTGCATTCTTTTGTACCGCTATCCAGTGCATAACAAACCCTTCAGGTTCATTTATCATCTCAATCTCAACTTGATTTGATCGAGAAATATATTAAATTGTTAGCATCCTTAGATTTTCACGTAAACCCGCTTTCCCTGTTTACAGGGTGGTCCTTCGAATATTTTATTATTCAGTAAACTGCGATTAAACATGTGTAGGATCCCTTGTGTTGAACCTAGCCAATTCTCCATTTTCAAGATTAATAATATTAAAGTTCACTCAGATACTCCATCCATCCTGCACATAGTTTTTTGGTCCTTCGAGTCGGATACTGATTCACGTCAAAATGACACATTTCGACAATCCTCATAAAAAAGTTTTTCTACACTACTTAGACTTTCGGTTTGTTCGAAAAAAATTAACTCATAGCCACGGTTGGAAAAGACTTTTAATCAATTCAATTAGTGAAATTTTATCGGTTGTGTTACCATCGTAAAGTGCGTCGTGTTCGTACGAATTTATCGAAATTACCAGAATCTGATAATTTCATGTACGCTTGGCAACGTCGCACCACATTTTTGGGGTAGAAGAGAGAGCTTTCGGCTTTCCTTACAGCAAACAATCAACAATGAAGCAAAAGGTTATGATGGTGCCGTCCATCTGCCGCTCGACTGCCGTCCATCTGCCGCTCGACTTTGAACTTTTATAACGGTAATATACCCAGTTTCAATGAAAAGAGAACTTCGAAACACTCATATAGTCTTTTTACTTGAACAAAAATAAGATTTTCAATCTAGACGTGCTTTTTGCTCTTTCAACAATTGATTCATTCTTCGAATTTGTCGAAAAACGTTTTTCGTTCTTGGAAAATTTGAATGTATTTGAATCTGGCTTTAAAAAAGAAACCAAAGGGTTTGATAATAAATATAAAGTCAATTTGCACCATAGTGTGGGGGATAAATCAAACAATCCTACTTCCCACCATACAAATAATTCTTCTACTTTAACGGCAAATCCGCACAATTGTACATATTGTTCAGAAAGAACCCCCTCTCTCTATTAATGTAATACATTTTTAGCATTAAATCCTTCAGATAGATATAAATTCGCTAAAGCTAGCAAACTATGCTTAAGCTGTCTCAGCTCTCACCATATATTTTCATCTTGTAAATATTTGCATATATGTTTGAGTTGTGGTAAAACGCACCATACGCTCTTGCATTTTGAAAATGGATCCCACCCTCGACCCACGTCGAATAATTCAAATCCCCCATCCACTAGGAACCATTCATTTCCCCCTCGTGACTCAAGAAACAATCCTAATTCTGCTCGTTCTTCTTATTTGAATAGTATAGTAACTTGTCTGTAGTTGATTCAAATGTAAATCAGTCTAACACTCTAATAAATACCCCTCAAGCTTCTTTGTCAGCCACTAGTCTTGCAAATCTAATTGTTTTATTACCCACCGCATTAGTGAATGTCCATTGCGGTAATGGTCAAGTTAAAACCGCTAGATTACTTTTAGACTCCGCCTCACAAATCAGTGTGATTAAAAAATCTCATTCCGATCGTTTAAATCTGCCTTACCAAATTCGAAATGGGAATATATCGGGCCTTGGCAATAGTAATTGTAGTCACACTACAAATGTAGTTGATATCGTATTTAGTTCCATGGTCGAACCTTCCAAAGTAAACTTCCTCAGTTCGCAATATCTCCTGAGAAATTCAGGTTACCATCGCATGTCAAACTAGATTTAGCTGACCCCTCGTTTTTCTTGCCTGGAGAAATTCAAATATTAGTAGGGGCAGACTAATATTTCAATTTATTAAAGAGTGAAATAATTAGTATGGGCGCTAATTTACCAACTCTCATAAATACGCACTTAGGCTATGTTGTAGCGGGTCCCGTCCCCGAACATAGAGCCAGACATTTCAATCAAAACAATTTCCTTCGATCCTTCCTCACTATAAACAAGAATGACGAGTTCGAAGAAAATAATTTGAATATATTAGTTGAAAAATTTTAGGAGATAGAGGAATTATCGGAGAAGCAAGGTCTCTCAATTAATGATGAAATAGCTGAAAAAATATTTTCAGAAACTACTACAATTTTACCCTCTGGCAGATATCAAGTTGATATGCCTATGTTACCAGACAATAATAAAAAACTAGGTCATTACATTTCAATAGCCAAAAGGCGTTTCTCTCACCTGGAAAATAAATTTATCAAAAATCTAGAGTTTTTTCAAACATATAAACAAGTCTTGTTTGACTATATTTCGTTGGACCATGCTAGAGTGGTACCTTTGTCCTTATTTTGTAACGTATCCAAGGAACTTAAATATTTGGCTCCTCATCGCGCAGTCGTCCGTAATGAATCTGTGTCTTCTAAATTTCGTATAGTATTAGATTTTTCTTCTCGTTCTGATTCTGGAATGTCTCTTAATGACCTCACTCTCAAGGGATACCAAGTCCAGGATAACTTGTTTGACATCATATATCGTTTTCGAACCTTTCGTTTTGTGCTTTGTGCGGACATCCAGATGATGTACCGCAGGATATATATTAATCCTGCTCAGCGTCACTTGCAGAATGTGCTTTGGCGTGATAGCCCTTCCGATTTATTCAATTGTATTGAACTTTCTCGGCTTAGTTTTGGCCAAAATTGAGCTCCTCACCTCGCGACACGGGTGCTTAAGGATATCGCTGAAAGAAACTCCTCTTATCCATTAGCTCAAGTTGCAATTCTTTCGCAAACATACATGGACGACATCCTCACTGGAGTCTCCGACTTTAATCAATCACAAACTCTTTATTTCGATCTCAATACTGTTCTTAATAAGCATGGATTTCACTCTAATTCATTTGAATATCTCGAAACTTTCTCTCTAGAACAGAATTTAGAATTAGATCTTAACTTGGAAAACTCGCATTGCAAAACTATTGGTCTTAAATGGAACTCTTCCACGGACATGCTGCAAATTCGTTCATCTCCTTCACCTAACCAAGAGAATAATCTTGTCTATTATCAGTAGTACTTTTGATCCTATTGGTATTGTAAATCCTCTGATCTTATTTGGAAAATTAATCATGCAATCCATCTGGCAACTCAAGCTTGGATGGGACGCTCCTATTGAAAATACAAATGTATTTAAACAGTGGCAATCATTTGTTTCAAAGCTCTCCATAATTTCGCAATTTTCGATTATTTTCGACTTACGCTAAAATTAGTTTTTTCGTCCACTTATCAATTTTTTTCGGTTAATCTTTGGTCTGACTCCCTCGTCGCGTTAAGCTGGGTGGGGCGTACGGCGAGTGAGTTTTCCCCTTTCGTCTCCCGACTTGTTCAAGTTATTCAACAGAATGGTATAGGGTTCACCAGGCGACACATGCGATCTCAGGACAATCCTGCAGATATTCTTTCTCGAGGAAAGTTTACAACTGATGTCTGGCAATTTTGGAGTCATGGTCCAAACTTCCTATGCAACACTAATGAATTTGATTCACTAGATACTTTTACACCTTTAGATAATTTACCCGAAACTAAAAAAGTCACTTTGATTGCTTCAAAACATAGTAAAAATGCGTTGAAAGAAATGTTTTCCGAAATTCCTGAATTTTCTAAATTACAAAGATCTCTTGCTTATATTTTTAGGTTTGTGAACAACACCAAAAAGGGCAATTGCAAAATAGCTGGACCCTTATCTACAATAGAAATCCAAAATTCTCACGATTTTATTATAAAGTAAATTCCACTGGAACATTTTTCTAGAGAAATAGAACTCCTCGCCCAAAACAAATCCGTCACAAATATATCTCTTTTATCACTAAATATATGTTTTGATTGTAATCAGACATTACGAGTAGGAGGTAGATTGCAACATGCTGACCTCAAGTATGATAAAAAATTTCCCATTCTTCTCCCTTCTAACGATATTCTAGTAACTCTCCTTATAGAAAAAGAGCATGTTAGGCTTGGACACTGTGGTCCTCAAAACTTGTTAGGAAATTTTAGGCAAAGATATTGGCCTTTAGGTGGAATTCGCTTGATTAAAAGTATACTTTCAAAATGCATCACATGCTACCGATTTAACGCACAATTTGCCTCCCAACTTATGTCACCTCTTCCGGTAGACCGATTGTCCCCGGCCAGACCATTTTCAAAGGTCGGTATTGATTTTACCGGACCCATTCCCCTATTGTCCTCACGACTTCGTAAAGCCCCTGTGCTGAAGACATATATTGCCATTTTTGTTTGCATGGTAACGAAAGCCATACACATGGAACTTGTTACTAGCTTGACTACCGCAGCATTTATAGCCTGTATAAGAAGGTTCATTGGTAGACGGGGAAACCCCCAAATCATTTACAGCGATGACGGAACAAATTTTGTTGGCGCTCGAAACCCACTAAAGGACCTTTCCAATTTTCTAAAATCTCAGAATTTCGTGGATGAGATTGTTTCTTTTCTCTCTTTGACTGAAATTACGTGGAAATTCCTTCTCGACCGTTCTCCCCATTGGGGTGGCCTGCAGAAGGCCGCTGTCAAAAGCACTAAATACCATTTGGTCAAACTTTTGTCGTCTTCTACTTTCACATATGAAGAAACAGCCACCATTCTATCCAGATGAGGCTATTTTAAATAGCCGTCCTTTGTACCCCTTGTCGGACAATCCCAATGATCTATTGCCTCAGACCCTTGGTCATTTTTTGATAGGATGTCTTTTGACCGCTTACCCTGAAGAGAAGATGACTAATCTCCGTATTAATCGTTTATCCTTTTGGAAACAGCGTGAAAGAATTCAACAAATCTTTTGGAAACGCTGGTCGATCGACTATCTTCATCAGCTTCAGCATCGTCCGAAATGGCAAAAGTTGAAAAAAGATTCTCTGGTTACTGATATCAGCCACAGAATGTCACGCTTGAATAGAATTACCGCCAATAAGGCTCAGGACCGTGCCGATTTTAGATTGGGCACTATGTCAGATGATTATGCTACTACATATGAAACACAACGAGCTGTTATTGCTCGAGGAAGACAACACGGAAATGCTAGAAGAGGTAGAGTAAGTAGAGGTCGATCCACCTACAACAAATCACGATTCGAAACCTATCGAGGTGAGCAGTCTACTGTCACAGAAAATGATTTATCAGAAAACTGTTTCCCGGGGTGAAGAACGAATCAGTAATGGAAAGGTTGGAGGCTGTCAAAGCAAAGCCTTCAAAGCAATTACTTTTTGTATAACAACCCGTACTATGAGTTTTGGTACTGTGAATATTTTCGTAGCTTTAAGTGAATTCCACAGTACACCCGAAAGGGGAGACATAAATCAGTTTTATCGTGTTAGCTTAGCATTAATTCAATGTAAAGTTGTTGTAGCACAGCGCGCCATTACAGCTATTTTGGACAACGAGGAAGATCCTTTTTGAAATTCGTAGTACTATTCAGGATTTGACTGATGTCATTAACAATTTCAGTGGTAATAAACGCGAACCTGTGTTTCAAAGAATAAATTCACGATTAATTCATTCAACTAATAAAATAAATAGAATGATTATTGATTCCGATAATGAGGAACAAATAAAAAATTCTTTAGATAGGGAAATTTGGCGTCGTCTGCGATTTCATCAGATTTAAGGGAAATTATGGGTAATTCAGAGATGAGTGAACCAAGTACCTCAAAAGGAAAAAAGCGAAGAATCGAAATTAAAAATCCCAAAAACCTCACAGAAGACGAACTTTTACGTATATTAGAGGATTCAGATATTGAGAACTGCGATTTTAATAGTGAGGGCTCCTATGTCCCCAGTGATTATGAGCTGTCCTCTGATGGAGGTGTGAGTATATTCGTTTTTTTTAAACACGTGCATCTATTTTTTACTCGCTTTTATTTTAGATGAAGCTAATCAAGTCACCTTAACAGTTGATGACCTCGGTATTTCGGAAGGTAGTACCAATATTGTGGACAATTTGGATGTGTGGAATGATTTTTATACGGGAATGAAACAAATTAATTTCCAGAAAACTCCAGGTTTTTTAGTTGAAATTCCTGGGAATGCTAGTCCTTATGATTATTTTAGATTATTATTGGACGACGATTTGTTGGAAGATGTTGTTAATGAAACCAATAGCCTATGAAATGATTTTGATAAGCAGCCAAAAAAATATTACATACTGATGAATATGTACAATCTCGCACCCGCACCAGAACGAGAAATGTGAGGTTGAATCCGCTCGATTAAGGGAAAGCACAAGACGCAAATCTGTCACTCAAGGAGAAATAAAAAGTATTCGCCTTCACCCCAGTGGTTGACCAGCTAGCTATCTGTTTCTCTTACTGAAAGATTGCATGCCTATGAAGCTGTACGTTCGAGATTTGGATTCCTGAATCACATCGAGAAGATGGATGCTGAAAATTTGCACGCTGCAGCAGAGGCATTGGTGAAAGTGTATCCGGATGAGAGCCTAGTCTTGGTAATGAGTTGGTTCAATTTGTGTCTTTGATTGACTTATACAACAAGGAAAAGGACTATGGAACAGATCAATCGCCGGAACTATTTTACTACCAAATTCTCGAAAATCAAAATTTCAGAGCTACATTCCCAAACCTCGAAATTGCATTGAGAATGTATTTGGTTTTGATGGTAACAAATTGCACTGGAGAGCGCTAATTTTCAAAACTGAAAATTAAAAAAATAGGCTTCGAACCACGATGGGACAAAACCGTCTATCGAAGCTCCCTCTCCTGAGCATTGAAAGCGATTTACTTCGAGAACTGGATTTCAACGGAATAATCAACGATTTTTCGGTGAAAAAAGCTCGAAAGATTACCTTCGTTGACCCTAAAATTTAATTTCAGATAATTCTTGTTTCCGTTTATATTTATAAGTGTTTGTTCAATACTAAGGGAATCTACTTGGTTTCACAATAAATTATTTATTGAAAAACTCGACAAAAAAAAATTGTTTACTTTATTTGGAAAATAATTTGGGGCGAGGGGGCCTTCGCTCCTTTGTTGCCCCGAGGCCTCTGGACCTCTAAATCCGGCTCTGCCAATAGTATGCTGAAAACATTTTCCCCTCTGTTGGTATTTCGGAACATTCAAGGATAACTCGTTGGAGAAATGTTACCAAGGACGATTTACTTCAATTTATAGGATTAATAATCCACATAGAAACCATCACGTGTAACGATTTATAGAACTATTGGAAAACTCATTGGCTTTCTGGGATGAAATGTTTTTTAAAATCTATGAGTCGTGATCGCTTTTCCCTAATTCTGAGAAGTTTGCATTTTGCTAGAAATCCAAGAGAAGAGGAGATAATGCCAGAAGATCGTTTGTATAAGATTCGTCCGTTATTGAATTATTTCCAGGAAAAAATGAACACGATTTGCTACCCCAACAAAAGCTTGTCCTTGGATGAGTCAATGTTACTTTGGCGTGGGAGACTTGCCCTCTGGCAGTATTTGAAAAACAAGAGGCACAAGTACGGTATAAATTGTATATGCTTACAGAATCTGATAGCCTCGTAATGAATTTGATGGTGTATTCTGGACAAGCAAATGAATATGGTAGATCAGGACATGTGGAAAAAGTGGCTTTCAATTTAATGAACCATTATATAAATGCTGGCCACGCCTTATACATGGATAACTTCTACAATAGTTTTGGTTTAGCTAAAAAGTTGCTTGAAGCAAATACTTACTGCACGGGGACAATGAGAGTAGGACAAGGAAAACTCCTTGAGACTTCACGACCGTAAAACTGAAGAAAGGAGAAACGACAGGTGCATACAAACAAAATGTTTTGATCGGAAAGTGGCGGGACCAGAGGGATGTTCTTTATATATCTACTGAATTTAAAAATGATATAGTCGAAGCGCGAAATAGAGAAGGAATTATCAAAGAAAAACCTTTGCCCATTGCAGAATATAATAAGTTTATGAGCAGCTTCGACCGAATGGATGTCGAACGAGTCCTTAAACAAGCGTTCATTTTCGTCCCGTCAGAGTTAGTCTCGATAATACGATGTGCCAAAAAGAATCCTCCTCTGTATATTGTAAAAGAAGTGGAGACTGGAGATTTTATAGACTGGAAAAAAGTATGTGACCAAACGGGTAAATACTATTAATAATGACAGTGAGGAATGCAAAGATGATTCAAGTTAATATAAACCATTGATTCAATATGGGGAGACAATAATATAGGCAGACAATATTATAAGAAGCTTGACTTCTCCTATGAATATAGGAAGACAATATTATAAGAAGCTCAGCAATTGTTTTTGTAAGAACTAACATATTCCATATTCAGAAAGAGCGTGTCAAGACTCGCCGATGCCGCGCCGCCCGCCCGCCTAGTTAAAGTCGTGTCTGAACTTT
>CAJUYG010004399.1:0-16896 GCA_910591675.1 Galerucella calmariensis
TTTACTATTCAAAAATCACAATGTACAGCCAAAAAACAGAAAGAAAACCAATGGATAAACAAACACTCAAACACAACTTTGTTATTTGTTTGACCGTCGCCGCCATATTGAATTTATTTTGACAGATCGATGGATTGCCTAATTGTGACATATAAATATGAAACATGAAATAAAGTCGGGATAGTGCACTGCAGTAATCGCGCACAAATAAGGGCCATTCGCACCGGTTACACTTAAACGTTAAGTGTCACTCAAATCCACTAAGTGTCACTTAGTCGTTCGCACCGTATTTAAGGGCACCCTTAACGCGACGTTAAGGATACCTTAACTAAGCTCGGAATATCCACGGCTTAAAGTTCCACTTAACCTCGAAATACTAATTTTGAAGTTGATTTATGACAGTTTAGATTTGAGTAAATTGTGCTTTGGTAGATGGTAGATCTTTGTATTTGTAATTTGTCTTATCGAAATGGAAATGTTAGGAGATGATGACGATTTAGAGATAATTGATATAATTGGATACTGTATACCCAGACAGTTATATTATAAAGAACGATTATTTTAATACATTCGATCCTAAGACGTTTTTTCTTAGATTTAGAATGACGAAGGAAACTGCTCTCAATTTCCTTGGAGAAATTTAAATTGTTTATTTTCTATGAAATTTTATACTTGCTTATAATATCTAATAATAATGATTTTTCACGTGTTGTGGAATTTATTCCACCTACTAAAATGAATCGGAAGGAAAAATACTTATCAAAACGTCAAAACCAAAGATGACATCAACTAATTTCAAACGCATAGATCAAACTGGATCAAACGACTGCCGTTAATTCCTGACAAGATCTTCTTTTTCAAAAAAGATTTTAAAAATTGCGGCGTTGTCAAATGGAACCTTCCACTTAGCTAAGGGAGGTACGGCGCGAACGAAGCTCCACTTAAATTATAAGTGTCACTTAGTTAAGTATGACTTTTAAGGATAATCGGTGCGAATGGCCCTAAGGACAAGCACTAACCTTAATAATGTTTCCCTTATTCAAAACATCAAATGCGCATACGTATATGTCACTTTAAGGGCAGCACTATTACTGCTTGACCTTATAAAAGTCCAATAACCCTCTTATTTCATGTTTCATATTTATATGTCACAATTTGTAGGTGATCTGTTTCATCTGTGACACAACTGGACTGGACCATAGAGTATGGACTGGATTCAACCTAACTTTTTTCACAGTTTCAAGTTATCCGTTCTCCCCCCGTCAAATTGAATGATGTACTCCATTTTCTCATTGTTGTTGGCTGCCAAAATAGCTACTTGTAGAATATCTTCCATCCTTAATCAGTTTCAATACTAAAAAAATGTGAACCGAAAAATAATACTTAATAAAAATTAATAGATTAAATGAATATAAAATAATAATAATAATAAATATTTTCCAATAAAGATAAAAACGTATGTACTTTAAAAAAGTAAGGTTACATTTTTAAAAACAATGTACCTACCTTAATATAAGGTCATTATAGAGTTTCATGTATCAATAACTCCAAATTTTAAGTCTGTTTTAAGGTCGAGCACTATTTATTTAAGATCATCACAATTACTGCAAGGCAGTAAATTCGTGTTTCCAATAACTCTCGAATAAGGACTAGCACTAACCATAATAATGTTCCCCTTATTCAAAAGATCAAATGCGCATGCGTATATGTCACTATAAGGGTAGCACTATTACTACTTGATCTTATAAAAGTTCCAATAACTTTCTATTATTTTGGAATTAATTAGCCTGCAATTCTCTTTCTCGACTGAATTATATTGAACGAATCCAAAAAAATCAACATAGAAACATTAATATTCTACCCTTGGAAATATTCTTTCCACTGTTGTTAATGTTTTTTTTTTTTATTTTTCATATCTCCCAACAAATTTGACGAATGTATCCAATTTTCCACGCTTTATTACTTTCGGTCCGATAACATCAAAAGAAACCATAACACAATATTTCAATATAACTTCGATATCGGTTTTTGGTTCATTTGAAAAAAATATCGATAATAAATGTGATACTACAATGGTTTGAGAAAGTAAAAACTTTATAGACAGTGATTGAGTCATCTCCACAATTTATATAACAAGAATCTTTCTTTGGGGTGTGTGCATTCAAAGGCGTAGATAAAACGAGATTTTGTAGCTCGAGGCTTCGGAATTGGATAAATTGAGATTTCCCGTTTAAGAAATTGGAACTTCATTGAGAGATATGAACTTGGAAATATTTTATACCGACAAAATGATAAAAGTGCTTTTAAAAAATTGCAGTAAATAGTCAGTAATCACTTTTTATTCACGTGTTTAGTCATTCTCTGAATTTACTTGTCGGAAAATTATGTGGAGACTCAAAAATTTAAAAAAATATGTAGTGCTACTTTAATAGTCCAAGATCACAAAGCGATCTGAAATAAATTATTATCACATAGATGCAATCTTAGGTTCACAGTGGCGTCTGATATGCTTTGAATACCTGCGTCGAAGGTAATTGTACCTACACATGAATGTCACGTGGGACTTCTAGGGGTAAATTTTCATATTTTTGGAATAAAATATCGAAAGTCACCATCCCACCACAGTATACCAAAACAACCAGTAGTGCATCTCAACTTCGCGCATCGCTTGTACGCAATAATTTTATTTGGCCTTGAAACGGCCATTCGGGTTTAGATACGAGGTCCGTATTAACTAACTGTTATACTTTTTGGACAGGGAAGAATTAGTATAATTCAAAGTTGTAAAATTATTTATGTTTCGAAGAAAATGTTATTGAGTAGATTAATAAAACAGAAGATATACTTATTGATTTTTATTAAATACCTAGTTGAATTTCATAATCCAATAATATTTAATTACAAATTACATTTCATTAAATACGACGCCAAATTAATTAACTTATCCTTATTATAATGATCATGCAAGGCCTATTTTTATTATTAGAGATTCTCACAATACCTTGTTTATACATTTTGGAAGCATTTTTGTGCATAAAAATAAACATAAGTATACAATGATACACAACTATAATACAAAATACAAAAACCTGATTAGACTAACAAAAATGAATCAGGAGGGTACTGCTAGGCGAACAGAACTCTATTACTGTAAGATATATAACACTCTACACTAACTTTACACTTAAGAAATTAAAATTTATAGTGAAACAGGCACTTGTAGGGCAGGCATTTTACGAGATTGAGGAGGTATTCGATTTTGAATGGCCCAGATCTTCATATGAAGATTAATTTACTCTTTTACATTTAATTAAATGAATAAAATTCCATTTTAATTGTAAAATGTTATCATGTTGGATTTATATAAATTAATTTTAAACTTTTAGTGTGTAATGACGTGTCTAAACATGTGTTTGTTCATTTATAGAAGTAACTGGCATTATATTGTATACCTTTTTCTAAAGATCAATAAATTTCTTTCTTTCTTTATTATCTTTTCGAAATTTCCATTTATGTGTATTTCTATTTAAGTGTATAATATAATCGAAGTCTTATATATAAATGTATGATAAATAAAACAGGAAAACAGGGAAATCTAACAAAACTTTGATTCCATATCTAAATATGATTTACTTCTACAGTTCTTTGCAGCACAAACTACACCTGCTTTAACTTTATTCATCTTATTTGATGACTGTCACTAGAAACAATCAATCACCACCACGCCACTGCTTACACGACTAAACCAAACTAAACTGTCCCTGAACCGAAGTAGAATATACGCTGTCCTTGCTGAACTTGAGAGGTTAGGTTAGGATTCTCGAGCGCGATTTTATTTTTTTTTATTTTGAAGAATATAATCTAAAAATCTGCCGGAAGTGTGAAGGAGCCATTTCGTCTTCCAAAACGCGTTGCGGCATATAAGTAGCGAACGATACATTTTACAAAAAAAAGTTTAAATAAAAAAAAGGTAACTTCATTTTACACAAAAAAGGTTCCATTTTTGTCCAAAATTTAAACTTTTGGACTTAAAGCATCATGAAAATTCAAGCTTCCGTTTTTTTGAGCATATCTCGAATACGGAGGGTGATAAAAACATTAATATGGAACAACGATGATTAAATTATTCTTATTATTCTTATTATATCTCAATTTTTTTTCCTAAAGCTTCTCGACAATTTTCGTGGACTCGGAAAAAGTTACGCGTATACAAAAGTATTATTAACATGTACAGTTTCATTTATTTATATTATTCCATAGCCTGTTGATCCTCAAATTATGTTTTGGACATACCGTAAGCAAAACGAAGTGAAGAATTGAAGCAAAAAAGAGTAATGCGCCATAAACATGTAATACAGACCTTTTTCGGTCAGATTAAGAGAACCCACCAACATTTTTGTCAGATTAAGAAAATATGCTTTCAGGATACCGAGATAAACCTCCCCTATGAAAATCTGACGCGCTCGAGTATTTCAAAAGAACTTATTTTGCATTTTCAAAAAATTTGTCGTAACTTATCGTCACGCCGAAATCGTCAGTTTTTTTAAATGGAGCTTCCTTGGGGCCTACTTAACACCCCTTCCGAAAATCTGACGGACTCGAGTAAACTTTTTTTTCGGGTTTTTGACTACTTTATATGCCTACCACCACCACCATGCAAACCGGCAGATTAGTATACCGTTGTTATCAGAGACACTTGGGGCATACGTCGTATGAATATCTGACGCGCTCGATAATGCCCAAGTTACTGTTTTTTTCAACATTTTTGAAAAACCGTACACGCCATACCCACCGCTAAAATGGTTTTTACCATACCAGCTTCTCTTTTTGAAATTACTTCATCTTTCGATTTTGATAGGTCTCGACAGCGCTCGAGAATGTCGCCATTTAGCGACCTCGTCTCCCTAACTATAAGCAACGAACATTAACAAGACAAGAAGGATCACTCTAAGCTCCTCCCCTCGTTATGCCTATCTCGCTCGAATATCACATGCTACTGTGTATAGAGCACCGTAAGTCTCCTACGCGCGATATGCATAAACAGGTTGCCCGTTGTAGGGATATGTAAAGAAATATACCAGTTGTCTTTTTGAGTGAGCGAATTTTCCTTTAGAAATAAAATAAACATTTACGTATGTTTGGTTCTGCAAACAGAATGATAGAAAGGTAACAAACGTGGAAAAATGTATAAACAATACTGTGCACTTTGTAAATGGCTGGAAAATTATTATTACCTCTGCTTTGTCTTTATGGGAAACCTTAAAATGCAGGAATTATTCATTTCTTTTAACAAGGAACCTTAATCAGGATTGCATTGAAAATTATTTGGCCTGGTAAGGAATTGTTGCGGAAACTCGAAAAATCCAACCCCAATTCAATTTTGTAGGGCACTCAAAAAATTATTTTCTCTAAAATATTTTAATGAGGTTGAAGGTGCCAATTGTATTAAAGATATTAATATAGTTTTGCTTAATGTAACTCCTGATATGCTAGAAGAATATAAAAATATCGATGTATCTTCATTGACAAATAATAGCTCTTTAACAGTTTTCACATGCGACTATAAATAGAAATATTTCAAATCTTTCATGATATAGTTTACATTTCTGGCTATCTATTAAGGAAATGTTTGCTGCAACATTCTTGTAGTGCTTGCACAAAGTATAATGATGCAAAGACATTACCAAAAGAAGCGGCTGTATTTTTAGAGCATAAAGCATATTCGACTGCTAAAAACTATGGAGGTCTGAATGCACCTCCCTAGTAATATTGTAGAATATGTTAAACAACTAGAAATAATCTTTGTTGAAAATTTTAATAAAATTAGTTGTCACGAGAACGTTGGAGCGACCCTTAGAAATTTATATGAAAATTTACTGTTTACACATCCTTGTGAAGAGTTTCCTCATAAATATTTTTTAAACCTATATAATAGGCTGCGGATTTATTTTACAATTAAATTTGCGAACCATGATATAAAAAAAAGATATTCTTCGAAACAATCAATGAAACCTAACATAAAATTAAATATCTTAAAACATCTTCGAAAACCGGCATAGGTTACAATAACAATTATTGCTAGATGTTTTTAAATCACCCTGGTGAGTGAACGTTTATTCGTTTTAATCTCTAGCGGTTTGCATCAACCTCGTATAAGCACGAGCACGTGCACGGCTCCAGGAATTTGTCGAAATCGTGGTGTGCTTGTGTAAGCTGGACATGAAAGTTCCGACGGAGAGTGACCCTTCTTGTCTTGTTAATGTTCGTTGCTATAAGACACTGGCCGGCAAGGGGCTTATCGTAATCCAATAGTAATTTAGTTGGGAGAGTCTATACCTGCGCGATCGCTCGCCATCACGTTTGGTGCCTGCAGTACCAAAGATATTCAAAGCAAGGTCCTGTGACGACTTCTTGGGTTGAACATTTTATATTATCAAAACTCACAGTAGGTACTTGTTTTCAAATATACCAATATGAGGATCACGTCCGGACATCTCATTCCGAAATTTTGATATTTCAACAATACATTATCAAAAGTACCTTTGCTGTTTTAAATTTGCTAATAGGAAGGTCCTGTGGGAATTCCTTTTGTTGAAATTTTGATATTTTATAACAAAATATCACAAATCATATACTTTCGAATTTGCCCATAAAAAGATCTTGAGAAGACTTCTATTCTGATATTATCAAAATAACGTATCCATAGTTTCAATAAGAAATCAACTAGAAGCAATTTTTAACGTTACCACGTTAAAATACTAAAATTACTTCTTCTAATCTAAAGAAACTCATGAACAACTTCATTGTTGAACTTTTACCTTTAGTTATTTACTGAAGTGTTTCAAACGAGGTTAACTTCATTAAAATAGTATATTAAAGACCAAAGTTTGGGGCGCTCACTACTATTTATAACTAAGCGAGAATATTAAATTCCGGGCGCGTATTAGCAAAAGCACATTTATCAAACATTCGTTTGGATGGATTTACTCAAAGGATACTCAAAGTAGAGATGAAAAGTCAGACAGGAAAATATTCTCAGCTAAAGTAGAAGGCCAATTAAAAACTTCTATTGGGTCTAATAGTGACCACAAACTTGCTTTACATCCGCTTAAATGGTTTGAATTAAATAAGAAGACTTTTTTTTTCGGGCCGAGATAGGAAACTCATGTTCAACTGGGTCCCCAACCAGTACCCAGACAGTGCTGGACTCATCCCCACGAAGATGCCTACCAACCAAACCTACCTCAAACTCGCCTTTACTCCCGCCTTGGAATAACTACCCTAGCATACCTCAAGACGGGCGGCGGTCCCTCACACACTCTCCATCATCTTCTTCCTTCTATCACTCCTACCTCTCTCATATCATAGCGAGACCTTCTCTTCCCCTAATCATGCTCTCTACTACGCCACTTATCTCCATCCATTCCTCCTCGCCCCTCAACATAATCTCCATCATATTTTCCCAATACACCGCCTCTATCCCAATTTATTTCTTAACTTATCCAAAACTTCCTCATTCTTCCAACATCTAAACACATGTCCCACATCATCCTCCACTTCACATCTCTCGCACACTCCAGTTTCTCTTTTCCCAATCTTGTGGAGGTAACCCACTCTCGACCCATGCCCTGTGAGCACCTGCGTCAAGAAGTAGTTCACCTCTCCAAATTTCCGGTCCACCCAATTTCTCCTGCTCCCAATTGCTCCTTTTAGCGCACCCTCATACTCATCCCTCCTTCTCTCCATTTCCTCATCCATCCATTCCTGTACTTCCTCTCTGCTCGCACCCCTCCAGCGTTTCTGTCTGGCTCTAGCCATCAAGTCCAATGGATAGGACCGTGACAGCACTGCTGCTGCCAGTCCACCGACTGTCCTGTACCCCTGTACCCTCAGAAGTATTAGTCTCAGCACTCGCAGGAGTGGTCTACCCTCGAATTCATCCTTGCTTTCTCACCCCACACTTCCGCGCCATACAGCATACAGACTGTACTGTATACTGTTAAATCAACTATTCTGTTGTATTTTAGATGCATTTTGATTTAATATCAATTTGGAGAAGCCCCAATTTCAATGCAGAGAAATGGGATCAGCCGATCTTATCCCTCGATACAAGACAATTCACGCTATCAAAGTGTATTACATCGGGAGTAGAGGGTATGTAATATTCATGAATGTGAAACAACTTTTGCCGAATGTTGACTCTAGTAGGCATGCCGTCAGAATCAGAACCGTACCTGAGCGTAAAAATAATGTTATCTAAGAAGAGGAAATAATATGCTCAAACTGTCTTTAGTACGAGGTATGGAATACTCAATGTAAAAATATAACGAAAGCGCATAAAATAAGGAAAGCGGTGAATTAAAAGTTGAGAGTCAATGCGTTCTCGTTATAAAAAAGGTTCAATGTGTTGAAATATAATTTGTATTCTTGTTTTGATTGATTGAAACATGGTAGGTATTGGCTCAATATATAAAATTCTATAAGCGGAAATAGAGATTATTTCAAAATTAGCTTTAAATTTGAAATATAAGCAATTTCTTTCTTCAAAGACATTGTTCTACTTTATTGTATAAGATAAACTAAATGCCAGCACCACAAATAGTATATTTTGCAATTCCGAAACTAAAGTGGTCACTTCAGTCTCACATGTTGAAAACTAAAGTGCCACTTTTAGATCCAAGTGACAGTTAAGATCCCAAGAGATTTAAAGTACAAATAAAAACGTGACATAGTAACATTAATCTTTATTTGTTCACCATACAAATGATTCGTACTGTTGTTCACATAGTTTTCTCAATTTTTGTGGTATTAGTTCTTGAGTAATTTCTTCAGCAGCCCGATGTACGTTGAAGTAGTATTAATGTTTATTTAACCCTATGACGCCTACATGAAAATGTTTACACCTATGCATAGAATGGGTCCGCCGGACCCTCATATGTGATAATACACAAAGTTGCTTTTTAAAGCTTGAATTAGTGAAACAGTTAATACAAATTGCATGACTATGTTCTTCACAAACATTTTCTTCATATTTATCACTGGTTTGTTTACTTTTCCTTGATAATTTGCAAGGACAAATGTAGCACGGTTTTTTACTTGTAACATGCTGTTCAGCTGTTACGATTTTCGTCTGAAAAACTATTTCATTTAGTTAATTTTTTGGCTCATTAGTCACTTCCTCCCAAATTTCTACTGAATTTCTTAACATGCCGTTTCCTTGTAGCATTAGCCACTCCGAAATAAAACATTAATTTTTATCAAATTCCCCTTCCATTTCTGTCTTTCAATGTTCGAAATTTCAATTTTTGAGTGGACTCTTTCTTTCATCTAACTGCCACAGAAGGCAACAGTTATCTATATTTAATTTTTAATTTTTGGTGAACAATTTTCTATTGTCTGGTTGGTAAGTTAATTATTGTATTTTCCCTAGGTTATTTTCTAGTGCTTACAGCTTATCTATATTTATTGCTTATTTGCTGATTTACATTTTTTGTGTATTTGAGGAACAAAACGAATAGAATAAAACAGATCACTGTTAAGTTGTATTTTAACACGTGGAGTTCGGGTTTTGTATGCGCTCTAGCATAAGCTCCTTTTTAGCTGATCTGTTCTATTTATCCGTTCCTTCCTAATGTTTCTTTTCTAGTTCCTTATCCCTGTTTTCTCTTTTTTTCCGCAGCTCTGCAGCCGGGAAGTTTACGGCAAGTTCTATTCAAGACAAGTTCCATTCTCAAGGCAAGTTAAGTTCCGTTCCACTTCGTTCCTACCCGTGCACGAGGTCCACAGTCTGCCGAAGAGATTACCGCCACTGCAGCCATCGCGCTAAGAGCTGCAAACAACCTCAGCCCTTTAGGATAAGTTCCTCCGTTTTATCTATAGCGTGTGTAAGATTTGGATTTGGCGTATTAAATTCAATTGGTATTGTTTTCGTTAATTTTTGAAATGTTCAATTTATGTTGTTTCAAATAATTCAATAAATAATTATTTCATTCTTTGTATTGATTATTCAATAATTATTGAATTGGATAAACGTGTTCGGGAATAATTAGATATATTTTATTTATTTTTTTGTAACTTAACTTAATTTTTTACAAGGTGTTTCCAGCTTTCTCCACCTTTTGCTTCTTGTTTTAATTGCTTCGTTTCGATTAAAAAAACTGGTGGCGTCCAATTTAATATTAATTGTACACCCCATCCCAGTGATAGTGTATAAAATAGTTTAATTGGTGCCGAATTCCACTCCCTGAGGTGGAGTGCTCTAGCCTGGGGCAGTTTTAGGTTACATACTGCAGGCTCGATGTCCAAGGGAACTATTTTTTTTTTTTTGAAAATAGAGAGATCAATACAACTTTTTATATCAAGACTAAGTCTTGGATAATTAGACCGTCGATTCATAAAAGGTAGTACTAATTATTCACGAGGGCCTTTGATGAAAAGCCTACGTTTATGTGTATATAGCAAAAAGCCATTAAATGCTGCTACATCAAATATATTGCAAAAAATCGCAAATGGCCACCGTCTTGTTTGACGTTTGCATGTATAGTAGCCAACCATCTGATCCATTTGATCTACACTTTCTGTGTATAATTATCATATTCTATTATCTCTTGCTTTTTGTTGGAGTTATCTTCATTTACTGATGCGTCGTGATGCATTGAACTATGTAATATAATTGATTTAATTTTTTTAGGAACATAGCTAACAATTGTAAGATTTTCACTAGTAATACCACTAGAGGTCAAATTATTTAGTCGAGCCGAAGGCGAGGGATAATTTTCTAAAAATATTCATGAGCGAGAAAAAATTTCCAGATCTAATTTGACCTCGTGTGGTATTCGGTAAGAAAATTCCACACCAAATGTGTTTCCAACAACATCAATTTTCGAATATCAAGTTTTTGCAAAACAGGTTTTGTCAACTTGATTATTCAGTTACCATGGCAACTCAGTGAAACTCTAAACTAGAAATTATTTCTGTCAAAAATTTGTCAGAACAGCACAACGTAGAAAAATGTCTCGCTTCGGTCAAGAAAGTAAAGAAAATATTCGCCAGAATATTAAGCAGTTGACACTAGCGAATACTAGGAAATCGAAGGCAAGTGTATGGAAGCAGTTTATAAACTTTTGCACAGAAAAAGCGTATGATTTCGACAGAGCGGATATACCTGTGGAAGAACTGGCGCTCATTCTTGAAGACTATGCCTTTAACATGCGAAAAAAGAACTCCGAAGACTACAAGGAGAGTGTTATCAAAGTTCTATGGAATTCTACAGCTAAGCAGTTGCAGGAATATTTTTTCGAAAGGTATAATCGCAAATTTAATCCATTCTCTGACATAGAATTTGTGAACGCAAGAGCTGCAAAAAATGCTAAGAGTCGGAAGCTACAAATAGGTCCAACCAAGAGAAAGGCAAGTTCATCCGCACTATCAGCAGACGAATTGATAAAGATTATTGAGCTTTGGGACGAAAACACTCCGGAAGGATTGCAAAGAAAGTTCTTTCACATTGCTGCTCATGAATTGGCCTGGAGAGGAAATGAAGGAGCGGCAGAAATAATAGAATATTTTGTGGAGGAAATTGACAATCAAGGGAAACCAACAGGACGCATTGAGTATAACCCGATTTCCTCCAAGACCACTCAAGGCGGTTCAAAAAGAATAGCCGACAGTAAGTGGCTTGTACCGAATACAGTCAATGAAGAATTATGCCCAGTAAGACTGTTCAAAAAACTATAAGCAAGCGAGACCAACTCATCAAAACGAATCGTTTATTTTTAACCCCAAATCCAAACTGGCACTACCCCAATTCCAAAGGTTGGTACAAGAACAGCCCGGTTGGACAAAATACAATATATTCCTGGTTCGAATCGGCGGCATCAGTGATTGGAGTCAATGTCAACAAGATCAAGATATCAAATCATTCTGCGAGGGCCACTGCTGTTTCAACTCTATCCAAAACGGGAATTGGAGAACAGCAATTAATTAAAATAACAAGGCATGGTAGCAGTCATTCCATAAAACCATATCTGCAAATTGACTCGGGCCATCATCAGGATATAATTGACGCAATGAGGTCTACTTCAACTTCTGCAAAGACAGTCCAAGAATCTCTAAATCAAGAGCAAGCAACTTCGAATGAACCTGCCATAGTATACAATAATTGCGTTTTTAATATAAACATCAATCATAATGGTTCATGAATTTAGAAAACATTTAAGCTTTTTGTTGAAATTAATCAAAATTATTATGCAAACAAATAAAAATTAGATTGACAAAAAAGATATTCTGTCATTATAACCCAAGTAACATTTTAATATCCTAGGAACGTACTGGGAATGTTCGGCATGATCCAAGGTACATTCCTAGAATGTACATAAATATGTATGTATATCCCTAGGACTTGCTAGGGTTGTGACTTTTGTATGTCACATCAAGTACCTAGCATGTACCTAATATGTCCCTATGTACCACAGTGTATGTGTTTGGAATGTTTTAGGGATATTCGGCATATCCTCACATATGCATGTTATATAACAGGAATATCCACGAAGGAATTACTGTTTGGTGAATATTCCCTTTATATTCTAAAAATGTCCAGATTTAGTGCAATACATATACCAGGTATATTCCTCAAATCTGCCCTCAGATTGTCGCATCCACCATTTAATTGTAATTAGTATAAACGTTACGGCTAAAACCCGTATATTGGATAATACTAGAATTACCCGGATAATTTTGAAATTATATCCAAATAAAGTGGGTATAGGCAACAAAGAGGGAGGAAAAATAACCATTCCATTCACCCTTCCCCTTCGTTGCCTATACCCACTTTATTTGTATATAATTTCTGGGTAATTCTAGTATTATCTAATATACGGGTTTTAGCCGTAACATAAATAATTATATATAAGGTGGTAATAATTATTGAGTCACATGCATAATTATTACAATGAAGTTTGTTTAAATTAACTTAATAATATTTTTGTATTAATTCTGCTTCAATTTTGCCTAATATTAATGAACATGATGACCAGATGGATTGCTGCACCCAAAAAAGAAACAATATTAAGAATAGTATTCTTATTTATTTACAACACCAAATAAAACATACATAACTCAAAACAAAATAAACTCTAATAAAGAATAAAATATTAGTCTTATCCATTTAAACCACATATAAAAAAAACATTCATAACTAAAAACAAAATAAACTTCAATTGAGAAAAAAAATTTAAATTTCATTATTATTGTCACCGCCATTATCTTCAGCAGGTTTCTTTGATGTCTTCTCCATCCTATCTTTGGCTCTCACCAGCCAAAGTTTTATCACAGCAACTATCTCAAGCTCCGTGCTCATAGGAAACATCAGTCTCACACTTCCTACAAAAAAAAAAGTGTCTACTCAAGGTCTACCTTTTATTATGAAATTGTATTTTGGTTCAGTAGTAGATAACACCTATTTTTAAGACTGCGGATATTTGTTATTAGCGAAAGTTGGATATTCACGTTTTTTTGTTTGATAATATCTTAGTAGTTTTAGCAAATTTAGAAAGATGACCTTACTTATTATAACTTTAGCCAAATTGAGGTGTTTGAATGGAGCTTTTCCTTTCGCTCCTTCCCAGGAATATTTCACACCTACTTCATTTTTAAGAAGTTTGTTTTGTCCCACTACTATTACAGCGTTTTAGTAGAGTGTAACTATAACTGATGCTAACATTAATATTGTCTATATATCTGAAGAAAGGATTACTGGGTTCTTTGATATTAAGTGAATTTGTACTACCATACTTATATCTAGGTTATAATAAACATTAAAAATAAACAAAGTTATTACTGTTACTACCTGGAATCATTTCGGATCCCTGAACTCTACAGCTCGAAGATTGAATTGTACTTGTAGTAGCTCTACCTGAAACATAAAATAGTTGATTCCAGAACAAACATTTAATAAACATTTGAAGATCAGGAGGTCAATCTACTTCATTACCTTCTGTGTGAATCTCCTGAGTAGAAATTTCTGCTTTATTTTTTGGGTTTTTATCCCCTGCTTCATTTCTACTTATATTATTTAACACCAAAACAATAGAATTGTTGGCACACTGGTAACCATAAAATTATTAGCTGGTATCTGTATTCAAATGCAGAAACATACCTGATCTACCAAATTGCGGGTATTCACTTGAATCAGAAGATTCAGGGCCTGACGAGGACGACGTATATTTATATTTTTTTCAGGAGTTCTCTTTGGGCGTAGTTCACTATCACAGGATGATAAATTGCTGGAATATTCAGCAGTTTTGCCCTCTTTCTTGCCTCTTCCAAGTTATCTAAATAGAAAATATATTTAGTAAAAAGGACTTTGATAAAAAATAATGTACATAGGTGCTATTATTGACTCAAATCTTACCACATTTGCCAAGGATTCTTGCAGGATAAGCATGCCAGTCTGTATCTGGCATAGACTTTGATTTAATTGCCACCTGCATCTTCGCCCTCGTGATTTTTTTGAGTGGCCAGAAGCATTAATTCGTTTTTTTCTATGTACCAGGCATCTGGTACATATTCCACTGATTCGTCATCAACAAAATGGACTACCAACCAAGTTATTTTATAATCTATGTAAAGAATGAAAATATAAATGTCAAACTTGCAAATACCTATATATGTTTTTAAACCGTTTTGCAACTATTAAATAGGCACACAAAAATTAACAATTAAGACACAACCTTCACAGTAAAAAATAGTCACTAATGTACATCCGAATTACACAGTATACAAATAAATACAAAACTGAAATAGAATATTACAATGTCCATTTCACTTCTACAATAATTTAGGTACATATATTTACCATACCCAGTATAACAGTACGAATTAATTATTATACATGTATTAGAGGAAAAGCAGCCAACAATAATAATATACTTACCGCCTTTTCAGTTCTCTTATCGTTGTCTTTGTCACAAACACACAAAACCTTCAAGCCGATGCGTTGAGGGAAATACAAATATACAAAAAACTTAGGTTACACCTATGGATTCAGTGTTATGTTATCTATTCTAAGGATCATTATATTATATTTCTATTTCTCTATGCTATGGATTACACACTACTATAACAAACATTCACGTTCACAATGCACATCACATAACCTAAAATTTCTTCTTCCTTTTTTGGGCTATATACTGAGGGATAATTTACCCAAAACCAAAAGAATGCACATTATTTTGTACTATTTTGAATATACCATGAATGTCACAGGTATATCCCTGAATGGATATACACTACTAGTGTTTACGTGTACATTAACTACTTTTTCCAATATTCCATGGATGTCACAGGTATATCCTTGAATGGATATACCCTGTTAGTCGTAACGTGTATATAGATTAAATAAGAAGTACATTCCTGTTATATTGTTGGTACATTGTGAAGGGAATATACCATCTAAGATTTGAAACAATATATCAGGAATGTACTCACCATATTCGGTATATATTTTGAACATTATGAATATACTAAGAATATGCTTTGTACATTGAATGCTACTTGGGAAACGTCGAAAAAATTTCCAGTATAATACGCTGTTGGGTACCCACCAGGAAAAAATTTCCGATAAAATTCATCCGTTGCTATGATGATCTGACAGAAATACACGTTCTGATTGGTTAAAAATCACAAGTGTGGAAATTTCATTGAAACCAAAAATGGATGATGATACTTGTCTCTCTTTATTGGGCTTAAATTGGGTTGGAATTTCCCTCTTGTTGTTACGTAAAGTTCCAACTGTAGTTATTCCTATCTCTAGCAATTGCTCAGCTAATGAAATACTCGTGAAAAAATTATCTGTTGTCAAATTTCTTGACGAATATTTAAATGGCGCAATCAATGTCTCTACAATGTGAATTCCCATATTCTTTCGCGCCTCAGCGCCTGGTTGCTTATACCCACATAAATTGTTCCATTGACAGCATACCCACTTTCACTTTCACATAACCAGAAGAATTAGATCACCAACGCTCTTGTCCCGTCGGTAGAAGAAGCGACAACATGTACAAAATTTATGAGGGTCTCGGAGGCCCTACCTATGAATTGATGTAGTAGCAATGGGAAATTTTAAATTTCTGCAAGATGAATTTTGTTTGTGAAATATTTCTTTTGTAATTATATTGATTATTGTTCACTAAAAGCATTCCTGAACTGAATTGAAATTGCAACAAAAATTACAGAGAATACAGAACATTTAATATCACCGCGGGTCTTTTGGACCCTGCCTATGCATCCTAGGGTTAAATATGAAATCACTAAAATTGCAAAAAATAGCGTATACTCTCGACTAAAGTGAGATTAATCCCTTTGGTGGATAGCTTCCTCGGGATCCGCTGCGCTCCGCCACTGTCTGCTTTCGCTCCATAGATTATGAACGTACTCCTTATGTCATCAGTCATTTTATGTTGAGCGCGAATTCCAAATTAATGGCATTTTTATTCAAATAATTCCATCTTGATAGGTAATTTCAACCACTAATTCAACTTCTCAGTTGGCTTGAAGATGCAATAATTGTCAACTTCACAGCAGCTAGAAGTGGAAACAATTATTTTATTTCTTTGAAATATGAATTTTGTAACCTTATCCTACTTGGAATCTTCTTTTCAGGAAGTATTTCGGAAGAGCACCTATTGGGTATTATTCGCAACACTCTGAATTTATCACGATTATGGAATTGTCAATGAAAAAGACAATGTTAACGAAAATGACATTCTTTCAGCAACCATTGCGGATGGAGCTTGCGTGGTTAAAAATATCTCAGAATGCGGACTATTATTCTATAGTTGGTGAAGATGCTTCTGCAAGAAGGAGTGCTTAAGAGCATCCCTCTACACACACTGCAAT